>JAFFZR010013750.1:0-24940 GCA_018397195.1 Lethrus apterus | reverse complement strand
TATCTGGCCGGATTTCCCAATAGACCTAGGCCTATAGCGCCCAATATCTAGGATGGAGAAAAAAAACTCTTTAAAAGTCGTTATCTTTTGTTTTTATATGAAATAACATCGAAAACACTCAAAGTGTCTCGACTAGAATTCGAACCATGGACCTTGAAATTGCTAACCTGAATAAGGTTGGGTTGACTAAAGTTGGCTAAATTAAGTTTGTATTTTGAAAACGACCTACAAACTACTATACTACGTTCGTAAATTCGGAGGAGTAAATTAAAATTCTCTCTTAAAAAATTCGCTCACTGATTGGCCACTGGCGAAACACGTTTACACAGAGTGTATTGCCGTATTTGCAACCGAATTTCCGATATTTAATGTTTACTTGTGTGACAGCTGACAGGTGTCACGTATTGTAGTTTCACCGCCAAGGAAACGCCCCCGTAATCTTTAAACAAGATTTTAGTTTCTCCAAATTATTTGATTGGTAAATAGTTATTAATAAACAACAAAAAAATTTTGTTTAGAAATAAAAAATTTATTACATTTTCTCCTTTCAAAGTGATTGCAGATATTCAAAAGAAAGTGTGTGTTTTATTAAGTTTTTATAATGAAATATAGAAGAAATACAAATCTAACAGACAATTGCACGAAATCGCATCTAACAATAACCGAACAAAAGTAGAATTTGACGTCTAAATAATACGATCAGTGTTGGCCAATTAAAGTTCGAAAATTGTTCCAGTGTAATTCTGGCCTATGTATTTACTCCTCCGAATTTACGAACATAGTATAGAATGATTTGATTAGATTTATTGATATGAGAGTTGACTTTAAGATTTAAGAAAGAATATCGATCAGATAAGTTTGGATTGAAAACAACACTCAGAGTGACGTGAGAATAGCCAGCGAAAATACACATGATTTTTGAAAACGATTTCTTCCTAACGAGATGCAACCGAAAAAATTGTAATGCCCTACTGGAATTTGAACCACAGATCTTGAGATTACTAGCCTACTAACCAATGTACTAGACCAATCATTCCATTTGGTGATGTTGTTATTAGGTATTAATTATTATGTTAATTTGCGTGAATTCGCTAACAAATCTATATCCTTAAAAAAAAAATTGTATCAAACTGTGTCAATTTCGCTTACAGGTCTGTATCATAAAAAATATTATTAATCGACTAATTAAGCGAAGTCAATGATATAAAAATTCATTACAGCAGAAAACATTTGAGATTTCTGGTTATTTGATTTTATTAAATTTTATTATTATTTTTTAATTGTGATTAATTTTAATTCTAATTGGATTGAAATTCTCAATCTGTTTCGGAATGTACCCCCTTCAGTACGAAAGGCCTCAAAACAATCGACATTTAATTGAAAGGGAAAGCCTTACATTAATCGTAGCCAGTTCAGAAAAATTTTCGAAATTTGGATTTTCCAAAAAGCAACGCCAAAATAAAACTTGAGCGTTTAATGTAAACAGGGTTTTAAGAAGCAATAATTTACTAATTAATTCATGCGTTTATTGATTTGAAAATTTTAATTTTCATTGTTTGATCTAGTAGTTTTGAATTACAGTAGTTTCTATTTATTTATTTGTCCTTGTCAATTGTTTCAAATCAACAGACCGACGACCTATGCTAATCACAATAAATGACTTTGACAATCGGGCATTTTAATCTCGGATCTCGGATATTTTCGATTCAAAGTTAATAATTAATTTCAAACCCAAATTGGATATGAAAAACCACATTCGTCGTGTCTTTAAAATACCAAACCGTATAGACGAATAAAAAGTTGTTTTAAACGTTAAGTGTTAATAAATTTAAACAACAAAAATGTGTTTTGATTCTTTTGAATGTCAAGTTCATTGATGCAAGAAAAATAAACAATTGTATTTATTTTCAATAATTTAATCACATTGTTATTAATTTTATAACAAGCAGTTAAACGATCGATGAATTCCATCCTACGATTTTCTTCGTACTGTCAAGGTTGACTATTTATTCTTTATAAACGATTAAACGAGTAAATAAATCGTCAAGGCGGATCGATGGCATCGATCCCTTCAGCTAATGACTTTTTCGTTTATTTGTAACTCATCAACGTTGAATTAAACTCAATTTCAATGGAGATTTATCGAAATTTATAACCAAGGTGTAATTTAAACCTCAAATCATTCACTAACGTAACGCCCATCGATTATTATTTATTGTTTTAATGCTACCGACACGCTTTTCATAAAAGTCGCAGAGACCGAATTTAAATAAATAATGTGTAATGATTCTAGAGATATTTGTCACCGGAAATGTCCGATGATACACGACTATGACTCACGTCAATCAAAATCAATGTTGCCAGCCAAGAAGATTCAGTCAAGGGCTACTTTAATTCACTTTTTTCTCGATCACATCGTATTGGAAATTAAATAATATATACAGGGTCATTCTGAAATATGTCCCACTATTTCAACAGGTGATAGCTGACGTTAACCCAAACCCAAATCTCCAAAAACGGTGGTCGTATCTTCATTTTAAATTTTCGAAAATTTCATTTTTTTTTTATGGGCTTTCGGTTCTAAGTACGATCCTCTTGTCTATTTCAATATGCGTCGCGTCAAAAATTCCTTTGGGGAGAATAACATCATTTTACTCAAAATTAAAATATTTTTTTCTGGCACGCCCTTCAACATAGGACCGTCATTTTTGCATAGTTGAGGTTGGGCTATGGTCACAGTGGCGTAGCGAGCCTAACTCGCGCCCGGGGCACAATACCTTTTTAGCGCCCCCCCCCCCCATTCGAAAACCATATAATATTATATGTAAAATATACTCGCAAATTAATAAATAAATAAAGTCATAGGCTCAAGCTAGGCTTTACATTTGAGACAAAAAATGTAATTGAGAAAACAAGACGGACCATTTGGCGCCCCTTTGTGAGTAGCGCCCGGGGCATGATGCCCCCCTTGCCCCCCCCTCGCTACGCCACTGTATGGTCAACTATCACTTGTTAAAGTAGTGGCATGGGCTTACCCAGCGAGGGGCAAGGAGGGGCAAGGAGCGGCAGCTGGACCCCCCCCCCCCCTAGAAGCAAAAATAAAATAGTATAACACATGTAATTATTCGTAGAATAAAAATCTATATTTCTTTTCAAGCAAATAGTTGTAATAACTAATAAAGCACTGCTATAATAATTATATATAATTTTCTTAAAATTTTGATATCATTTCCGTTCTAAAATGTTACAACCTGAACGACCACTGCTTGCCCCCCCCCCCCAGTTTTGATCCTGGGTACGCCCATGAGTAGCGGTACACATTTCAGAATTATGACAATTCAAAATTACTATAATGACAAAAACGTATTTTGTTTTAATAATTTCTTCTTTCAGATATACGCCTTGCTAGTTCTGGGTTGTCTTAATCTAACCGATCAAAGATCTTTTCGTACCAAAAGGGCCTTTCGCGCCCTTTCATCTACGACAGGAACGTTTTTAAGAGATGCAGTCGAAAGTCCTCCAGAACCGTCTTTCATCGATAAGACCGCCGCATATAGGGAAGAATTCGGATCGAAAGCGTTACCTTTAAGGACGGCGGTGGAAAGCATCCCCGACGCGTAAACCTTTTAACACAGTAATTTTCGTTTAGAAAATGTACACATTTCAGAGTTCATTCCACCAGACGATTACCGTTAAGAGATGCGGTTCAAAAACGTCCTCCTCCCGACGAAGTGGACGATGATTACGGTTTCAAAAATGACGTCCCGGACCAACAAGCGCCCGTTTTCCCAAATTTTGGCGTTCCCGCTTTTTATTATCAAACGCCCGTCAACAGGAAGACGTTTTACGCTCCGTTCGAAATCTTTCAAAACGTAATGGGATTGCACAGACAAACGGGATTTAGTAACGCTAGGTCAATCCAACCCAAATATTTTGAAAATAATTCTTTTTTATCAAATTCTTTAGTGACATCAGGTGACGTATTTTCCAATTAGATTTTATGTGTACTAATATTTTTTTTTCCAGGACACCGCCAGTCCTATAAACCGATTAATAAACCCGATGGAAATTACGTTGTTTGTTATGTAGATGGTTCAGCTATTCATCGAAGAGAACCGATGGCCTTTACTCTTAATGATTTGGACGTGATTGCTTGTACTCACATCATATACGCTTTCGCCAACGTAGATCTAAACGACTTTTCGGTGAAGCCACGTGATAACGAATATGAAGTTATCCAAGGTACAAAATTCACCATTAAATTTGATTCTTTATCTAGAAATTTTCCTGAAATACTTTTTTATACAACTGAACACGTTGTATAAAAGAATGTTGGACACGCTGGCTTTGCAATTGATGTTACAGAATTTTTTTGTAGCATTCAGCATTGACCAATGGTGTTCTAGACGTATAGGCGGTCTTCTAGAGTAACAAGCTCTTATTTGACCCACATTTTTTACAAACAAATTGTATTTTTTGGAAAATGTTCTAGATCTTGGAACGCATCCAATCGTTTTGTTTGAACATTTCAGGTGGTTATCGCGCTCTCGTCCAACTCAAAGAGAAAAATCCCAACTTAAAAATACTCATATCGGTCGGCCGCGATCAATCCGACGATCTGTTCGACAAATTACTGCAAACGGACAGATCGAAATTCGCCTTGATAAAATCGCTCAACTCGTTCGTCGAACAGTACGGCTTCGACGGAGTGGATTTTTATTGGTCGTATCCCACGAAAGGGACAACTTATCGAGAAAATGTCGTCGATTTTCTGCGCCTACTCAGCGTGAATATAAAACCATTTTTGTTGACGGTTACAATCCCTGCTTCCAGTTATAAATTAGATCGGGGGTCCATCGTTCCCACATTAAACGAAGCGATAGAATTCCTGAACCTGGAACCGATCCACTTCCAATATGATACGGAATCCACGTCCGGTCATGAAGAACGATTGAAATTTTTTCAAAATTTGATAAAATTTGGAAATGTCATGGTAACTATCAAAAATGAAATTTTCTTACCGTCTGCGCATGCCAATTCGAAAATAGTTTTATCTAATTTATTTTCATTATTCCAGGATTACGCCGTGGACCACTGGTTGAAAAGGGGCATATCAGCACAAAAGATAATTTTGGGCATACCGTTTTACGGAAACTCCTTCACTTTACAAGATGCAAATAACACGTCAATCCATGCAGTTGTTAAAGGTCCCGGGCGAAAAGGCTATTATACTCAAAAGGCGGGACTTTTGGCCAGTTTTGAAATCTGCGACATGTTACTGAATGATGGCTCTTATAATTTATATGACTCTTCGGAATTACCTCATATAGTAAAAGGAGATCAGTGGATTGGTTACGAGACGCCTGAAAGCATAAGACAAAAGGTATATCTTTTTATGTCTAAAAAAAGTCGACAATAAACTCTTACAATGGATCAGTCTCGCTTGTGAAACAAATTTATAATTTATTCCTCTTAAGCACACCAACAAGACGAGCGTCTTCATATTTTTATTGGTATTGGGATTATTCAATTTACTTAAACAAATGAAAACAGTTGTTTGTAATCAGTTTGTAATCAGAAACACGTCTGTAATATAAATTTGCAATGTACCCCACTAAGACTTGAACCCTAGACCTTAAGATTATTAGCCTACTGACTAAGCAAGTAGACCAGTAATCCCTAAAAGTAATAACATTTTGTTGATTTTTTTACGCTATGTTATAAAAAAATGCCCGCCCCCCCCGTATATAAAATATGAAAGTACTTTCCATTTTTTATTGCCCCCCCCCCGTATATAAAATATGAAAGTACTTTCCATTTTTTTTTTTTTGATTTAGAAAATTATCATTATTATTTTACAGTCAAGGGTGCAGTTAATTTTTCTAAAAAAAAAAAATCGTATGTAATTCTTGAAGGCAAACGCTTGGAAAAAATTTAATTATTTGAAAAATCTTCAAATTACAGGAAATATATTATATAATTAAATCGTAATATGTACTTGCCCATTGGCTTTTTCCAATTAAATTTTTTTTAGCGTGTTTTCAATGGTACGCCCCTGTTTTTAATCCAAAAAATATAATTCAATAAATAAATAAATTAATTCCATTGAAGCTTTCGCAATATTTTTTTGTTAAATTATTTAAATAATTCTAACACCTGTACATCAGAAATCAGAACTATTACTATTTTTTTAAATGCCTTATTTATTATTAAAATATATATATTTAATTAAATCGTAATAAATACTTGCCCATTGGCTTTTCCAATTAAAATTTTTTAGCGTGTTTTTAAATTATCAAAAACTATTTTAAATTTTAACCACATGGTACGCCCCTGTTTTTTATTCCAAAAATATAATTCAATAAATAAATTCCATTGAAGGTTTCGCAATATTTTTTTGTTAAATTATTTATATAATTCCAACACCCTTTATATCAAAAATCAGAACTATTACTATTTTTTAAATACTTTATTTATTATTAAAAAATGAATTCCCTAAAATTTAAAAATGTTAACATAATAAAATATATACAGTGTGCTACAGATCTTGGAGTTGAACTAGTTAAGTATGTAGTGTGATTTTTTTAAATTTTTGAAGAGGATTTTTTTTAACTTTAATATTGTAGGAAAATTCATGTTAGTAGATAAAAAAAATTGAAATCGTCTACGTTTGTTCCGTCATTTTGTAATAATATTTTCAACTTTGTTTTAGACATCATATTAAATTATCAAATTCAATATACAGGGTGATTCTGAAATAAGTACAGATATTTTAACAGGTGATAGCTGACCTTAACCCATACCCAAATCATCAAAAACGGCGATCCCATCGTCATTTTAAATTTTCGAAATTTTCATTTTTTATGTGGGCATTCGGTTCTAAGTACGGTTCTGTGTCCATTTCAATATGTGTCGCGTTGAAAATCAACTTCCTTTACAACATCAAATGTTGTAAAACAACCTTTATTGATGATAATTCGTCGTTATTGTCATATTTAGTCAAAACTTAAAACATTTTTTTCTGGCACACCTTTCAACACAGGACCGTCATTTTTGCATAGTTAGGGTTGGGCTATTGTCAGCTATCACCTGTTAAAATATCTGTACTTATTTCAGAATCAGCCTATATATATATCAGCCTGTATATAACACCCAAACTTTCAGTATAAAGTCAGCACCTATGATTGGCGTTCATATTTCTGGTGTCTAAGCACTGGTACGGTTTAATATGAAAGTTTACATAAGAAATAAGTTAGGTTGGGTTTAGTTACGTTTAATTTTGGATTTTAATTTTGCAAAATTTTGAGGACCCGTTTTCGTAGGAGCCCCCTAACAGATATAATGATACAAATACGGAAAAAATTAATCGGTTATTTTTACCAAATAAAATAAAAATATTTTCGTCAGTGGCGTACGAATTTTGATTTTCGTACGGGGGAAGTCTATTAATTCTCAAAAAAAAGTAATACTATAACTGCACTTTGCATACGTCGCAAGTCACTCACAATAGCCGCACTGACGACGGGTACTAACCCAGAAATCAAATATTATTCTATTCAATGATAATTTTTTTTAAACGAATTAATCATTATTTTAAACAATTTGAAATAATAATAACAAATAATTTTTAAAGTGTAAACGGTATTTTATAAGTATGTTTCAATTTAAACCATAGCCGGCGGCTACTGTGTGACGTAATTATGTAAATCACAAATTGCCATCGGCTGAATTGTAGAAGATGGGCAATGACGCAAGAACCAAACATCGTAATTTCTTTTTCTGCCACATAGTCAAGCTTATCACAAGAAAAATAAATAGAAGTTTACCTTGATTACCAACTGATCAAGATGTTCAATTCTTTCATTCAACCGACCAAATATGTCGCTAATCATCTACTGCGCTATATTCGTGCGAACAAGCTTCATTCTCATAGTACCAAAGCTAAAATCATTTGTTTCAGATGCTGTACGTCAAAGAAAAAAAACTGGGCGGCGTCTCCCTGTGGACGATCGACATGGACGATTTTAAGGGATTGTGTGGCGAAAAATATCCCCTGCTCAACGCCGTCACGTCGCATTTAAAGGGTAAGGAAATTGAACGAATTTTAAGGAAATTGCACGTTCCTTGCAGGAAAGTTAATTTCTCCGAACGTCGAAAAACTCACGCGCCTTTCGAACGAATGTCACACTGATGGAGTTTACAGCGACGCAAACGACTGCGCTTATTTTAAATTGTGTCGCAATGGCGCCGCGCGCGACATGAAATGTTCTGATGGTCTCCTTTTCAATCCAAATTCTGGAAATTGTGAGTACGTCGATGCGACGTTATGTCGACCGGGACAGGTCGTTTTTCTGCCGAACAAACAAAACGAAAGAAAGGAAAAAACCATTAGAGAGAGGCCTAAGGTAACTACACGACATATAAAAAAAAATAATCAAGGAATCATATGATAAATTAACAATGCTCTAGGTAAAGTCTGAAATCACCCTGTATTTTTTTGTGAGCTTCTAACAAAAAAAAAACTTAAAAAAAATATTTATTACGACACCAAATATCTTGTGATTTTCTAGGTAGTGTGTTTCTTCACAAATTGGGCTTTCTATCGGAAAAACGGTGGAAAATTCGTACCAGAACGCATCGACCAACAACTATGCACTCACGTGGTGTACGCTTTCTCCAGTTTAGATCCGGAAAGTCTCCTTTTGAAAGAATTCGATCCGTGGGCCGATCTGGACAACAGTAAGAATTTCCAAACGTTTTTCAAAATTTCAGTCCATTTTCTTCAGATTTGTACCAACGAGTGACTTCACTGAAAGACACAACGGTGATGTTGTCACTGGGCGGTTGGACCGATTCCGCCGGAGATAAATACTCCCGGTTGGTTGGAAACGGGGCCTCCAGACGAAAATTCGCCGTGGGAGCAGTGAGCTTCCTAAAGAAACACGGATTTCACGGACTTCACTTGGATTGGAATTATCCCGTTTGTTGGCAGAGCAATTGCAAAAAGGGACCGGCTTCCGACAGGAATAACTTCAATAAACTCATTCAGGTTTTGTTATTGGAAAAGTACAAATGGCACGACTAGTTAATTCAACGTTTTTTAGATGTTGAAAGATGAGTTCGATAAACAGTCTCCTGCTTTGGTGTTGGCCGCCGCCATTTCCGGTTACAAAGAGGTAATCGACGTTGCATACAACGTTCCCGTACTTTCGCGATCTTTGGATTTCATGTCGGTAATGACGTATGATTATCATGGCAGTTGGGAAAGAGTAACTGGTCACGTGAGTCCGTTGAATGGCGTCCCTGGCGAGAAATATCCTCAATACAACACTGTAAGTACGATCGATTTCACGTTTGTATTCAAAGTATTAAACAAAATGTGTTGAAATCTTATGACCTACACGACACCAAACAAGGTTGGCGCGTCAAAAATTCTCACTTTTTGAAACGATTTCTACAGAATGATTCTAAATGATTGTCTGTAACGCCTTTCGAAAATGCTGACCGAATTTCTATAGAATTGGTGTTTGTAAATTTTTGCTTGTCTAGTAGGCATGTAAAGTTGACGTTGCTGACATTTAATTGTCAAAACGACAGTGATTTTCTGTTTTTATTTTTCGTTTATTTATGTTGAAATAACGGTTATAGTTAGATAGGAAGATATACAAAAGTTATATAGAAAAAATATGTATAATTGAAATCAGAAGAGCTGACGTGTCAAGGCTTTTGATCAACTTAAGAAATTGTTTACGTCATCTTCAATCATTTTGGATCTCTCTGTATAAATCGTTCGATCACGTTCATTTATGACGTAATTAATGAGATACTTATACGTGTTATTTTTACACAAATTATTAAGCTGCAACGTATACAGAGTCATTCATTTAGAATCACTCTCTTTACAATTGCTTCATCGCATAATTACTGCTTTAAATAACACATCAGAAATGAATGTATTCTTATACGAATTTACTGTTAAATCAAGCGAAATTTTTTTTAGAATTATACAATGAATTATCTGGTACAATTGGGAGCACCTCGTGAAAAACTCTTAGTTGGAATTCCTTTTTACGGTCAGACGTTCACCTTGACGAATTCGAACAACGATCATCGGACAGGCGTCGCGGCTGCAGGTCCGGGAATACCAGGGGAATACACCAACCAACCGGGAATGCTATCGTATTACGA
Organism: Lethrus apterus; assembly: GCA_018397195.1. Classification (NCBI taxonomy): domain Eukaryota; kingdom Metazoa; phylum Arthropoda; class Insecta; order Coleoptera; family Geotrupidae; genus Lethrus; species Lethrus apterus. The sequence continues at coordinate 14,752 of JAFFZR010013750.1, read as the reverse complement.
AATATGCGTCAGAGTGAGATATCAAAGGTGGAACGTGGACAGAGATCTTCACGGGTCGTCCGGACCCCACGCTTTTCATAGAAACCAATGGGTTGGTTATGATGACGTCCAATCAGTCGAGGAGAAGGTAATTTTTGTGTAATTTTTTGTAAAAACAAAAATTTAATAAACCAAAATCTCGACCATACACCATCCGTAGACTAGTAGTTTCTGGGTTATTTACCTATAATTGTGAGTGATCAATGCATGTTGATTTAGCAAACTTATACCAGTTTGAGTTTGAGTTATTAATTAATGTACGGACTCTATCTATCGGTGAGAGGCCGTGACATTAGGTGGTCGTCTGCATACCGGTTGTAAGGCCGATATTCAAGCGATCACCTAATGTGGTCAGACGATAATAACAAATAATCATGTTTTAGGCAAAATTTGTTAAATTTTCTGGATATGGTGGAGCAGCGGCTTGGACAATAGACCTGGACGATTTCAACAACGAATGTTGTCAAGGTTCATTTCCGTTGTTGCAAGCGATAAATCGTGGTCTGGGCGTTCTAGGCGGACGATCCCAAAACGATTGTACCAAACCACCAGAACCGGTAACGCCACCAGCACCCGTACTGACAACGGGGGTTGACAGCGGAGCAGCATCAAGTACAACCCCAACTTATCCGGAATGGTCGGAAACGACAACCTCAAGAACAACTTCAACGACTGCACGGTGGACAACACGTTCTACCACAACACCGACAACCACCGCATGGTGGACGACACAACCGACGTCTGAATCGACGACAACGAGGAAAACAACTACTACAACGGAACCTTGGTGGCAAACGGAAGTTACCACGAGACCTCCGCCGGCTGTGATCGCGCCCGAAATCGACCATAAACCGTCCGTGAAATGCGAAGCTGGACAATATTACCCCGATCCGCAAAATTGCAACGCGTACTATCGGTGCGTTTTGGGTGAATTGAGAAAACAAAATTGCGCCGGTTCGTTACATTGGAATAAAGATCGAGGAATCTGCGATTGGCCACAAAACGCACAATGCACGGAAACGAAACGTAAGCATTAGGGTTGGCAACTGAAACCGGTTTTTATTGAAATTGAAAACCGTAAAACCGGTTTTAAAGCCAGATATCTTCAATAATATCTCATTTCAAAATCGATTTTGAAACCGTTTTTGAAAATTGCCTTCAAAAGGCCTGTTTAAAAACCGATTTTAAATCGATGAACCGATTTACCGGTTTGTATTTTTGCGATAATTTGGCAGCCTCAGTAAGCATATCGATTAATACAAAACATAATGTTCTCTACTCGACGTTACAGCCATGGAACACGACACACCGGAAATGGAAAATTGGACAACCACGACGCGTAAATCGACCACCACACGTCGTAAAACCACAACGACGAGACCGTACTGGACGACTTCACAAAAAACAACTGCCTCTTACGTATCGCCGATGGTGACCACACTGAAACCCACAACGGGAAGTTTGGAAAATTGTGAAAACGGACAGTACTATCCGCACGAGGAGTGCCATAAATTTTACGTTTGCGTCAACGGACATCTCGTTGCGCAGCTTTGTGCGCCGGGTCTGATGTGGAACGAGGAAGAAGCCATGTGTGATTGGAGGCACGCAATTGACTGTGGCACTAGAAGGATTTTCGGTCAAGCGAATAATAAACTTGTCGTACAACGTAAGTTCCATGCAATGGAAACGGGGTATACATATACAGGATCTTCCTTAAATAAGTATACATGTTTTAACAGGTGATAGCTGACCTTAACCCAAACCCAAATCCGCAAAAACGGCGATCCAATGTTCATTTGAAATTTTCGAAAAATGTTATTTTTTACGTGGGCATTCAGTTCTAAGTACTACGGTTCTGTGTCGCGTTGAAAATCAACTTCCTTTGTCGGGAATAACATGAAATGTTGCAAAACAACCTTTATTGATGATAATTCAGCGTTACTGTCATATTTTACTCAAAACTGAAAATATTTTTTTCTGGCACACCCTTCAACATAGGACCGTCATTTTTGCATATTTAGGGTTGGGCTATTGTCAGCTATCACCTGTTAAAATATCTGTACTTATTTAAGGAAGATCCTGTACAGAGATAGTCAAAAGTATGAAATGGACGGTTTATTTCCGTAAAAATGAAGTTTATAACAAAATGTCTTTAATAGAAGTTTTTTTACTAATTATTCTCCATTTCTTAGCTCACTCGTTGTTTTTGTATGTTAACGCATTTCCATGGACACTTTTTTGTTTTTTTTATGGCAACAAAAATCAGCAAAAATCACTTTTTGCTGATTTTTGTTCCTCTTTTTTTTTCTTGAAATGACTTGATGTTTTTTTCATATGCATAACAAAATTTTAGAGAAAATGTTCAAAATATTTTTTTCACTCAAATAATATTTAACTCAAATTAAATGTTCAAACTGAAGACCCCCTGCAGGTCGACAATAACCTAATCTATCACAAAAATTACGCAACGAATTTTGTAACCAGTTGGGTGGTATTTCTTCAATTTCATGCCTGATTCTTGCTTCCAGGTCTTGCAAAATTTTCTGGTTTCTCTTTGTAAATTTATTTTTTAAATGATCCCAGAGGAAGAAATCTAGGGTACTCAAATCAGGCGACCTAGCAGGCCATTCAATAAATCCCCGACGTCCTGGAAACGACCTGGAAAGATGTTATCCCGAAACAGGCGAACAGCAACTCCATAATGTGATGGAGCGCCGTCTTGTTGAAACCAACATTGCGGTTTGGCATTCCTTGTCGATCTTCATTCGGAAATGAATGTGCAATGTTACGTACAATGTGATCACGCAATATGATAGGACGTCGGGGATTTATTGAATGGCCTTCTAGGTCGCCTGATTTCAGTCCCCTGGAGTTTTTCCTCGAGGGTCATTTAAAAAATAAAATTTACAAAGAAGAATCAGAAAATTTGCAAGACCTGGAAGCAATAATCAGGCACGAAATTGAAGAAATACCACCTAACTGGGTGCAAAATTCGTTGCGTAATTTTTGTGATAGATTAGGTTATTGTCAAGCTGCAGGGGGGTCTTCAGTTTGAACATTTATTTTGAGTTAAATATTATTTGAGTGAATAAAGTATTTTGAGCATTTTCTGTAAAATTTTGTTGTTGAAGCATATGAAAAAAATATCAAGTCATTTCAAGAAAAAAAAGAGGAATAAAAATCAGCAAAAACAGCAAAAATCACTTGGTTGCCATTAAAAAAAAAACAAAACAAAATTTCCATGGAAATGCGTTGACATACAAAAATAACGACTAGGCTAAGAAATGGAGAATAATTAGTAAAAAAATTTCCATTAGACATTTTTTTTATAAAATTCATATTTACGGAAATAAACCGCCCATTCCATACTTTTTATTAAGCCTGTATATAGTAACCAAAACACCACCAGGGGAGCAGGACGGAAGCCACTTCCTGGAAGCTCTCTAAATCCATTGTTCGGAGTGGATCAAGCCCCATTTCCATTCTTATATTCTTTTGCTTATTTCTTTCCATAGTTTTTTTTTTATTGCAATCTTCCCTTGCCATTTCCTGCTCTGTTCAGGTTCCTTAGCCATTTTGACCTGTGCACGCCCCTTCTTCTTTTGTCATCAGGTTCCCATATCAACAAGCTTTAATTGTTGATCTTTCTGCCCTCCATACATGCCCAAGCCATTTTACCGCTGCTTTATCTTTTTTATTACGTTCTCTCCTATTTCGTGACTTAATTCAGAGTTCATTCTTCTTCTAAATTCGTTTCCTGACACTTTAATTGTTCCTTTCTAGTATTTTTAATTCCTTTTCATCTTTTTTTTATCATCGTTATCGTTTCAGCTGCGTACATTAACACAAGTCTTAAGATGGTCTTATATACAGGATGTTCAAATTGAAGAAATTGAAGTCGGCAAAGTGGTAGCGGTTTTTCTTCCGATTACGATGGTAAAATTTTAAAAACAATTGAACTTAGCGTTTTCGAGATATTAAAAAAAAACAAAATTTTTTTAAATGGAATACCTTGTATATTTATGTAGCTATCGGTAGAAAATGAAATTTTGCACAAAATCTTCTTATACTACTATATCTCAAAAATGAAAAACAAAAGAGCTACGACAGTATTAATACAGGTCACCGCACATGTGATAACTTCGTTAGTAAAGAAGCTACGATGTTGGTCAATACATCAAAAATGTGTAGTTTTTTCTACTGATTACTCAAAAAAAAAAACATTTGCGAGTCGCTTTTTCGAACTAACTAATTAAAAAAAATTATGAGACATCCTGTATATTTGAATTGATAAATAGTTAAATTTTACATAGAATACTCTTCTAATAGTACAACCGTAAGATGAAATGTCAAATTTTAATATAAAATAAGTAAATGAGTATCAAAGCAAGCAGTTCGAAAATGCGACTCGCAATTGTTTTTTTTTGAGTATGTCATTGTAATCAGAAAAAAGAACTACACTTTTTTGATGTATTGTAACTTCTCTACTAACGAAGTTATCCCATGTGCGGTGACCTGTATTAATATCGTCGTAGCTCATTTGTTTTTCATTTTTGGGATTTAGTAGTATAAGATTTTGTGCAAATTTTCATTTTCTACCAACAAGGCTACATAAATATACAGGATATTCCATTTAAAAAAGTGTTGTTTTTTAATATCTCGAAAACGCGAAGTTCAATTGTTTTTAAAATTTTACCATCGTAATCGGAAGAAAAAACGCTACCACTTTGGTAATTTAACCAACATCGTATCTTTAGTAGTAACAAAGTTGGCAATAGTGCCGACTTCAATTTGAACAACCTGTATTTATTTTGTTTTTTTGTTTTTCAAAATTATTTCTTAGCATAAAATGAATTTTTAATATTTGGTCATTTGTTCGACTTCAAGGTATCGGTCACAAGCCATATTCTTCATGCAACGTTGGATCATTCGCTGCCTACGAAGGTGACTGTTCCCAATATTTAATTTGTTTATGGGGAAAATTCGAATCGTTTAATTGCGCGGAAGGCCTCCATTGGAACGACGTGAGTACTCAATACGAATTTTGTATACAATTTATGAATAAATTTAAACAGGACAGGAAAATTTGCGATTGGCCACAAAACGCCCATTGCAACGAAATACCAATCAGCGGCGTCGACACAGACGGCGGAATAGAAGTCGTTCCCGACCACCCATTCACCGAGACGTATCCACAACAAACACCATCAACGACTAAAAAACCGACTACAACAACCACCACCACGGAGACTCCACACGAACCACTACCTCCACTTTCCGGTTACTTCAAAATAGTTTGCTATTTCACCAATTGGGCTTGGTATCGACGCGGAATCGGTAAATACACACCAGAAGATATAAACGCCGATCTTTGCACGCACATAGTCTACGGATTCGCCGTCTTGGATTACGAAAATCTCATCATTAAAGCGCACGATTCGTGGGCGGACTTCGACAACAGTAACTACCATCAAACACATTTAAAAAAATATATATTTTAATTTTCCAGGATTTTACGAACGGGTCGTCGAATACAAAAAGAAAGGGAAAAAAGTTTTGTTGGCTTTGGGCGGTTGGAACGACTCGCAAGGCGACAAATACTCGAGATTGGTGAACAATCCCGCGGCGAGGGCGCGATTCATCGAACACGCGTTGGAATTTTTGCAAAAGTACCAATTTGACGGTTTGGATCTGGACTGGGAGTATCCGAAATGTTGGCAGGTCGATTGCAAGAAAGGACCGGATTCGGACAAGGTCGCGTTCGCCGCCTGGACCACGGAATTGAAAGAAGCTTTCGAACCACACGGTCTTCTGTTGTCATCAGCCGTCTCGCCGAGTAAAACTGTCATAGATGCCGGTTATGACGTTCCAACGATAGCCAAGAATCTTGATTGGATCGCCGTTATGACGTACGATTTCCACGGACAATGGGACAAGCAAACTGGACACGTTGCACCTTTATACCTTCATCCTGAGGATGAAGTTGCATTTTACAATTCCGTAAGTTGACAAATAAAAAAATTATTTCGAACATATCTTGCTTTCTGAAACCATGTTCTGAATTTCCTAATCCACATTTGCCTTCAATTACTGCAAATGTTTGGCAACAAAGAAACCAGTCGATGAAACTCTACGTATTATAAAATTTATTTTTCTTTCCAAGAATTTCTCAATAAATTACTGGATATCCGAAGGAGTCCCACGCAGAAAAATAGTGATGGGTATGCCTTTATACGGTCAATCTTTTCAATTGGAGAAGGAGACGGAAAACGGACTTAACGCCAAAGCACCTGGCCCCGGTCAAGCGGGGGAATTCACTCGTGCCGCCGGTTTCCTCGCTTATTACGAGATCTGCGATAAAGTCAACAATCAAGGTTGGACGGTCGTTCAAGATCCGAAACGTAGAATGGGTCCATACGCGTACAAAGGCAACCAATGGGTGTCGTACGACGATCAAGAAATGATACGAATTAAGTCGGAATATATCAGAAAAATGGATCTGGGTGGTGGGATGATTTGGGCGTTGGATTTGGACGATTTTAGAAATAGGTTCGTTTCTAGCTTTAAGAAATAAACACTTGATCTAATCTCGCTTTGTTTAACGTGATTGTTGTGAACTAATCTTTCATTTAGTTAATGACTAATTGATATATTTTTTTATCTTGAAGACTTGATGTAAAAGTAAACAGAGATAAGCTGGAAATCTTTAATGTTACATAGTCATCATGAAGTTATTGTGGCTAATGTTGATATTTTTCGCCGTTAGATGCGGCGAAGGCAGACATCCCCTCCTGACCACCATAAGAAAAGTGTTGGCTGTTCCTGGTACCGGTGACGTCCAACCCATAGAAGAAGAAGATGAAGAATCGATTTACACGGAAGAACCAATAGTTCCACAATCGACAACTGCCGTTCCATTAGTAGACCATCACTCAGAGTACAAGGTCGTATGCTACTTTACTAATTGGGCCTGGTACAGACAAGGTGGTGGGAAATATCTACCATCGGATATCGATCCAGACTTGTGTACACACATAGTGTACGGTTTCGCCGTGTTGGATGGGGACCAATACATCATCAAACCGCACGATACTTGGGCGGATTTCGATAACAGTAAGTTTAACTTAATAAACCAAGAACAAAATTATCGAAGGTTTTTAAGAATTCTATGAAAAGGTCACCGCATACAAAGCCAAAGGCATAAAAGTACTGATAGCGATCGGTGGATGGAACGATTCCGCGGGCGATAAATACTCCAAATTGGCGAATAATCCCTCTTTAAGGAGAAGATTTATCACACACGTCGTCGAATTCATCGAAATGAACGGCTTCGACGGTCTGGATCTGGATTGGGAATATCCGAAATGCTGGCAGGTTGGAAATTGTTGAGTACGGAAAAATCCGTACAAAAAATTTTTTTTAGGTCGATTGCAACAAGGGACCATCATCGGACAAACCAGCTTTTGCTTCCCTCGTCGAAGAACTTTATGACGTTTTCCAACCGAGAGGTTGGTTACTTTCGTCTGCCGTTTCGCCCAGCAGACGTGTAATCGACGCTGGATATGACGTTCCAGCGTTGTCAAAGTATTTGGATTGGATCTCCGTTATGTGTTACGATTATCATGGTCAATGGGACAAAGTTACCGGACACGTGGCTCCCATGTACGCCCATCCCGACGACATCGACGCCACATTCAACACGGTAAAAAATATATTTAGTTTAAATTTTTCTCCATCTTCCTCAGTACTCCAGTCCGAAGGTTCATTCATGTTTCGTCACCACTTCTTTCCTTTCTTTTTCCATTCGTTCTTTCCCGTCTCCACAGAATCTGCATTTAAGATCCCAATATTTATTTGCTCTTTCCTCATTCCCATACCTGAATCTCAACTATAATTCTTTCTTCACTTCCCGCCCTTCTTCCATTCAAATACTCCCTCCCACGTTGTCTTTACATTTTTTGTTATTCTTCGCCTTTCATTTTTTTTGTACTATTGTTTCTTATAGAATTTTACCATAAATTATTGGATCGAATTGGGAGCAGATCGTAAAAAATTAGTACTGGGTATGCCCATGTACGGTCAGTCTTTTTCCTTGGCGGATAACCAAGAAAACGGTCTAAACGCACCTACTTACGGTGGTGGCGAAGCCGGCGAAGAAACCAGAGCCAGAGGTTTTTTGGCATACTACGAGGTAAATCTTCAATTTCGGTTCCGTTAATTCCATTGGAATATTTTTCCAGATATGCAGTAACATAAAGAAAAAAGGTTGGAATGTGGTGCGTGACAGAAAAGGACGAATGGGTCCCTACGCCTACCTCAAAGATCAATGGGTGTCATTCGATGACGTCGCCATGATTCGACACAAATCCGAATACGTCAAAGCGATGGGATTGGGCGGTGGGATGATTTGGGCGTTGGATTTGGACGATTTTCGAAACGTCTGCGATTGCGAGGAATACCCCTTATTAAAGACGATAAACCGAGCGTTGCGCGGTTACACCGTGCCCGCACCGAAATGCCTTTTGGAAGAAACCAAAGTGAAACCCGTCAAGAAACCAATTACTCAAAAACCGTTTACGCAGAAACCTTTGTCGTATAAACCAACACACAAACCAACAACTGAACCGTCGTTTATAACCCATTATCCCTCCGTACCAGAAGTTGCAAAACCTTGCGATGGACAACTGTTTGTAGATGATGAAGAAAATTGCAACCAGTACTATATATGCAATCAAGGAATGCTCTTGTTACAAAGTTGTCCAGACGGACTGTATTGGAATAAAGACCATTGTGATTGGCCGGAAAATACGCCATGTCATCCGGATGGTACCACCGCGACGCCGGAAATCACAGAAAAACCGGAAATTGAAGAGATGCCGGAAATTGTAACGACCCAAAAACCATCGTACCCAGGAACTACAACCGAACCAACTAAAGGTGGATATAAAGTGGTTTGTTATTTCACCAACTGGGCTTGGTACAGGTTAGTAAAAAATATTACTCTAAACAGTCTAAACCAAATAAATTAACCCATCAAAAGAGAAACAAATTCAATTTCAAATTTTTAGACAAGGTGATGGAAAATATTTACCATCGGACATAGACCCAAATCTTTGCACGCACATCAACTATGGCTTTGCGGTTCTGGATTCAGATTCACTAACTATTAAACCACACGATTCTTGGGCTGACATCGACAACGGTAAGTTAAGACGTCTTCTTCGAAACGATACCAAAGAATTCATTTACAGAATTCTACACAAAAGTGACATCTTTACAAGCGAAAGGGATCAAAGTTTTAATTGCATTGGGTGGTTGGAACGATTCTTTGGGAGATAAGTACTCGCGTTTGGTAAACAATCCTCAGGCTAGAGCAAGATTCGTGACTCACGTCTCGCAGTTCATCGATAAATGGGGTTTTGACGGCTTGGATTTGGATTGGGAATATCCCAAATGTTGGCAGGTAAGAATCTGTACCGCCATATAATCAATCATTTCTATGATTTATTTTTTAGGTCGATTGCAATAAGGGTCCCGATTCAGATAAAGAATCTTTCTCAGAGCTGGTGAAGGAACTCAGCAGAGCTTTCAAATTAAAAGGTTGGTTACTTTCTACAGCCGTCTCGCCAAGCAAAGCAGTAATAGATGCCGGTTACGACGTCCCGACACTTAGCAGATATTTTGACTGGATCGCAGTGATGACTTACGATTATCACGGTCAATGGGATAAGAAAACTGGTCACGTGGCTCCACTATACTATTATCCAGGCGACGACTACGATTATTTTAATTCGGTAAGTCACAACCACAACAGTAGATATACTATGCGAGTTCTGGACCAAAACGCGGGTTATTTCTTATGGAGGTCCCAATTCACTTTTTAGTAGTAATAGGTGCGCCTTTTTAAAACCCACGTGGCCACGACCACTTTTACCCCCACGCTCACATGGCCATGCCCACTTTTTGGTTTTAGGGGATGATTTATGGGATGATGATTTTAGGGAGTGGTGACTTTATGGGATGGTGATTTTAGGGGATGACTTTAGAACAGGTTGAGTTAAGTTCGAACGCGAACCTAACAGGTTTGAACGCGAACCTGATCCAACCTGTGAACCTGTGAACCTAATTCAACCTGTTAGGTTCGCGTAACTCAACCCGTTCTAAAATAATCCCATAAAATCATCATCCCCTAAAACCAAAAAGTGAGCATGGCCACGTGAGCGTGGGGGTAAAAGTGGGCGTGGCCACGTGGGTATTAAAAAAGGCGCACCTATTACTACTAAAAAGTGAATTGGGAGCTCCATAAGAAATAACCCGCGTTTTTTGTCCAACTCATTGGATTAGTAATTCACAATGTTTATCGCTTGCAGAATTTCACTTTGAATTATTGGATCGAACAAGGAGCGGAACCGAGCAAATTGGTGATGGGTATGCCATTATACGGACAAAGTTTTAGCTTGGCGGACGCGTCAGAACATGGATTAAACGCGAAATCTTATGGTCCAGGCGAAGCGGGAGATTTTACTCGAGCTGGAGGATTTTTGGCCTTTTACGAAATTTGCGAACGCGTCAAACGAAGATCGTGGAACGTCGTAAGGGACCCACAAGGACGGATCGGGCCATACGCATACAGTGGTAACCAATGGGTTTCATACGATGACATCGCTGAAATCAGAAGAAAGGTAGGATCTTAGTTCGTTTAAAAACCACATTAACATTTTGTTTCCAGTCGCAGCTTGTTAAGGATTTGGGATTGGGCGGTGGAATGATATGGGCGTTGGACCTAGACGATTTCAGAAACAGATGTGGTTGCGGTAAACACCCGTTACTAAAAACGATGAACAACGAACTAAGAAATATACCCTTGGAAACGTACCTAGAAAACTGCACGTAAAATCGTACCGAACGGTAACAAAACCGTCGTGGATTTAAATCCAGTTTTGTGATTCGTATCCTCAAATTAAAATTATTTTCTTCTTCTTCGAAACGTTGTCGTACGTCTCGAAGGATTGTGAAAATGTAGTCTTCGTCGTATCCGTCCGTATAAGGCGGTTTAGTTTTTAGTATGAATAAAGCCTTAAATCGAGTCTGTTGTTTCATTTTTTTTTTTTTTTAGTAAATTGTTTATTCGCATTTCATACTAATTATATAAATATAAAAACAAAATCTTAAAAATATTAACAAAATTTATGTAGGAGTTTCCTGAACCATCAACGTAGATGTCAAATCAACAAAATGTCATTTGAAAAAAATTGCAATAAAACAAAATACCTAAAAGTTAAATATTTCAAGACTTGCGTTTTCAAACGATGTGATTTGTCAGCGAATTTTCATCCACTCATATTTCAACCAATCAGAAAATCACAAAACCTTAAATCTTAAAATAAGCAAAATTTATAAAAACAGGACCAATGAAACTTAAAGTGGAGAGAAAAAACTCTCATACGACGTATTAAATAACGAAATTCTGGATTCTGACTTGAAAAAAACATTTATTACGCTTTTATTACATTTGATAAGTTTTTATCTGACTTTTAGTACAAAAATAAAATTAATCTGGCAACACTGGTGTCGGTGTAAAAACTTGTGACTATAGTCACTTCTAACTTCTAGAAGCACATAAGGGTGCGTTGAAGAATTTTTGCAGATTGTATATGGTTTTTGTTCATTAAATGTTGTTACTCATAGAAAATATAACAAGATAGAAAGTCCACTTGGATTGGCCAACTGAAACCTTATCCTTGATCCAAACCATTGGTACGCTCCAAAATGGTAGAGGCGCTGATACACCATGTATCATCTTATTTTATGTTTACGTAGACTTCTGAGAAAACTATATATGACGAATTAGAGAATTATACTGATTATAATATCGTTGTTATGGATACAATAAAAAAAATTTGAAATTTGACATATTTAAATAAGTTCTCATGTCTATTCTTAATATAGTTCCTTTTTGTGTTAAGTTATTTATCTACAAACAGAAAATGAACAGGACAAACTGAAATATATGGAGCAGAGGAAAATTGTGAACAATTTTTGTAGAACTAAAAAAGACAACAAATTAATAGAGTTCTTGAAGGAAAGGAGAGAAGAGAAATAGTAGAAACAGCACATCCGATATTTAAACAAGCTAACAAAGTTTATTTAAAACGGATCACAAAGTAAATTTCCTTTGATTATAACACCTTGGCACAGCGGGAGGTGCTGATTAATTTCGCTCCGCAATTAAACTCAATAATTTGAGAGATGAAGTACTGCAAGGAACGTTGGAAAACTTGTTATCAAAAGGATTGCAAGTGGATGTTAAAATAAAAAGTGCTCAAAAAAATAGAAGAGAATGTGTGTTTGATAGAAATATAAAGCCTTACGGACAAAATCGACATTTTAAAGAACAAAAGTAAATGGAGGAGTCTTCAACAAAAGATCTTCATTGATTCAGATCTTACGAAAAAAGAATAAGGAATACAAAAAACAAGAGAAATAGCAAAGGAGGAAAGAGGAAAAGGAAACAAGACAAAAATAGGATATAAAAAGCTGATAATAAATGGAGTATGCCGGAAATGGAACGAAGGCTTAGAGCAATTACAAGAGACAAAAAACTGGCAAAACACACAGGAACAACCAGACGACGATCCCAGCAAAGGACAAGATGCATATGATAATTATGATAAAAAAGCAAGAAAAATAATGAAGTAATAAATATAGGAACCACGAATTTACAAGGAATATACGAAAAAACCTAACCACAAGGAAAATACCGAAAAAGAAGGTTTGGATGGACGAAAAATGTATGGAAGAAATAAACAGGAAAAGAAATTTGCCTGGAAAATATCTACAAAGAGGAAACGAAGAGGACAAACGGAAATATATGGAGCAGACGAAAATTGTGAACAATTAATTTTTTTATAGATGTATTATGTTCACAATAAACTTTTCACGTGTAAGTGTTATTTGATTTTTGANAGAATTATACTGATTATAATATCGTTGTTATGGATACAATAAAAAAAATTTGAAATTTGACATATTTAAATAAGTTTTCATGTCTATTCTTAATATAGTTCCTTTTTGTGTTAAGTTATTTATCTACAAACAGGAAATGAACAGGACAAACTGAAATATATGGAGCAGAGGAAAATTGTGAACAATTTTTGTAGAACTAAAAAAGACAACAAATTAATAGAGTTCTTGAAGGAAAGGAGAGAAGAGAAATAGCAGAAACAGCACTTCCGATATTTAAACAAGCTAACAAAGTTTATTTAAAACGGATCAGAAAGTAAATTTCCTTTGATTATAACACCTTGGCACAGCGGGAGGTGCTGATTAATTTCGCTCCGCAATTAAACTTAATAATTTGAGAGATGAAGTACTGCAAGGAACGTTGGAAAACTTGTTATCAAAAGGATTGCAAGTGGATGTTAAAATAAAAAGTGCTCAAAAAAATAGAAGAGAATGTGTGTTCGATAGAAATATATAGCCTTACGGACAAAATCGACATTTTAAAGAACAAAAGTAAATGGAGGAGTCTTCAACAAAAGATCTTGATTCAGATCTTACGAAAAAAGAATAAGGAATACAAAAACAAGAGAAATAGCAAAGGAGGAAAGAGGAAAAGGAAACAAGACAAAAATAGGATATAAAAAGCTGATAATAAATGGAGTATGCCGGAAATGGAACGAAGGCTTAGAGCAATTACAAGAGACAAAAAACTGGCAAAACACACAGGAACAACCAGACGACGATCCCAGCAATGGACAAGATGCATATGATAATTATGATAAAAAAGCAAGAAAAATAATGAAGTAATAAACATAGGAACCACGAATTTACAAGGAATATACGAAAAAACCTAACCACAAGGAAAATACCGAAAAAGAAGGTTTGGATGGACGAAAAATGTATGGAAGAAATAAACAGGAAAAGAAATTTGCCTGGAAAATATCTACAAAGAGGAAACGAAGAGGACAAACGGAAATATATGGAGCAGACAAAAATTGTGAACAATTAATTTTTTTATAGATGTATTATGTTCACAATAAAGTTTTCACGTGTAAGTGTTATTTGATTTTTGAAAAATTAGATTACTTAACACTATTATTATTAAATATTATTGATACGGATAATTTAAAATACATAAATTTGAAATGTATATAAATTCAATCGAAGCAAGCTTTGATATTTTAATATTCTCCAAAACATGCAGATGGAGCCATTAAGGTTTATAGCATTTGTTAGAAAGAGTCCATTCTATCCAGTAGGTTATATTATCTATGGCAATAATACATGTCACGTTTTGACAAACAAAATAAGTTTGCCGATTCTTAAAATGAATTCTTATAGCCAAGAAGAGAAAGTCAACTTTATTAAATTGTACTGTTTTGTATTGTCTTTTAGGGACATACAAGCAAGTTTTGCTGGATTCTACCCGGAGCGACCAATTCTAAATTTGAACACCCTGAATAGAATTGTTAGGCACTTTGAGACCAACGACACCGTTAATAAGAAATGTAAGTGCCAGAATGTAACAGGTGGTGCAAGTAGAGAGAAGGTAGATGCCGTTCTCTTAAGCGTTGCAGAGAACAAAAATGTCTCCTTAAGACAAATAGGTAATAATTTGGGGATTCATTTTACTACTGCTCAGAAAATTTTAAACAGTCAAGATCCGCGATTTCGGTCTTATAAATACGAAAAGCACCAAAAAATATTCGAG
>JAFFZR010013749.1:0-35205 GCA_018397195.1 Lethrus apterus | reverse complement strand
AGAGAGAGAGAGTATATATATATATATATATATATATATATATATAACGAAAATGATGTTACAGATCCACCTTTCGGTGATAGATGTAACATCGGGTGGCGTGTGCTATATCCGACAAATATAATATTATAATTATAATTAAAAAAAAATTCTCTTTATTTATAATTATAATAAGTATTTCGTAGAATAGACAATTATTTTTCTTATATATATATATATTCAATGCATGTCACTTGTTGTTATATATATATATATATATATAGAGAGAGAGAGTATAAAAATAAAAGTCGTTTTATGTGTAAATTAGATATTTCGTCGTTCACACTCGTATAACTATCAGGCTGATAATAAAAAATATTCTATAACCATAAATTTAATTGACATTTTTGCAGAGCTATGATTCAGCAGCGTTTACATGTTATTTGTGAGATTTTGTTCTCTAATTAAATTAATTAGAATAACATGAAATAATTGCTTAAATAAAGCAATTTGATGTTTACATAGCGACAAAGCCGATAAACGTAGATACGGTTTAACGATAAATAAATAATAGTTTTTTATCACCTTTTTGACTTTTTATATGCTTTAGTAATTAATGTGTTTGGGATTTGAGTACGATTAAAATATTTGTGATTACAATATGTTGGATTCTTCATTTTTGATAATTTAAAACTTCGTTGGTTTTTGTCATTTTTGTAGATATTAGACATTTTATTATTAGATAGATATTAGACATTAAAATTTTGTTCTTTCTCTTTCTTTCCTTCTCCCCTTCCTGTTGCCCTTTCAGGCGTCGGATTTGGGTTTATTCTCTATTCTTCTTCCCTCGTCTGCTATTTGTTGTATCCATTTTTTCCTTGGTCTCCCTTTTTTCCACTAAGTATTATTTTTTGCTTCGTGTACTTTTCTTGTTATTCGGTTTTGTTCCATTCTCATCAGGTGTCCATACCAATTCATTTATCTTTTTGTTATTTTGTTTATTATTGGTCTTTTTTTAATCGTTCCACTAATTTCTTCATTACTTATTCTATCCCATTTTGTACTTCCAGCTATTTTCCTTATTCATGTAATTAAAATAAAATCCCCGAAAATGGCTTTAACATATTGAAATAATTGCGAGCAACTTTTACGTTTTAAACATCGTGAAAAAAATGCATTTTGTATTGATGTTTTTTTAAAAATTTTTTAATTAAAAATCGTTTTGTTGATTTATTTTGTGCGAAATGGAACGTAACGCAAACGTTTTTAAATGTAAAACAGACGCACAAATTTACATATTATACAGAATATTCTCACCCAAAGTGTAAAGTTTCCTGAATAGTTGTTATACAGTCTGTTGATTTGACATGCACATATTGATTTTAGAATAAACATGTTAGAGTGATTTTGGTCAAAATGTTCAAATGGATCTACCTGAAATATCAATATTCAGCAAATATTCCAGAAACGCAATCTGATGGGTACATATTACCATTTGCAAGTTCAAAATTTACGACTAAAGGAATTTTTTAGTGCGTTAACAATGAAATAACGTTTCATTTCATTTTGAAAGGAATGTATAAATAAGAAATCTTTATAATGAGTATTTTAGTTCTTTTGAAAAGAAATTTCATAAAGAAGTTATTTACCCACTTAATTTTACTTGAATATTTTAAATAATAATTAAATTTTAAACAAACTGAAAACTTTTGAAATAAATTAATTATCTATGATTAAACTGAATGCAAATAAATGTTTTATAATCACTGTAAATACAACCGTCTAGTATGCAAACTAAGCTTTTAACATATAATAACCCATGTGTTCTAAAATGTTTTAAGCACGTTCTTTGTGCCAAAGGTTTGTAATTATCTCTTACTTTGGGGCAGGTATTAAAAGTATTTACCGAGGTTAAGAGGTTTCTAACACATTATAAAGCATTAAGCCAGCTAGTTAATATAAAATATTTAAATTAAGTATGAAATTACAAAACCTTGATTGCCTAAAAGGCACAGAAATTAAAATTTTCATTTTCTTGGGATAATTCAATTTAATCAGTAACAGTTACTTTAAAAAGGATGATGTAAAAATTAACATTCAATATTTCAAATTACCATGATATAAAAACCTTGAGAGAAATTTTCAAATTTAATAAAAAAAAAGAACAAAACTTTATTGTATAGCGCCACATTTAGCAAATTTAAACCCTTGCCACACACTAAAGAATAAGAAGAAAAAATTAAAGTTCATCAGGTAGATGGAAACAAACAAAAATTGTGAATTCTGTTTGCGCGTTTAATTAATAATAATAAAAAAATTACAATACGTAATTCAAAATAAATAATAAATAAATAATGAATAAATAAATTAAAATGTTGTTTTAAAAATGTTTTAAAGAACGGCGTTCGAATAATAAATATCCATTAAAATGAAATTAAAACATTAAAGTAAGACACCTTTTATTGAATATTTTTAAGTTCTTATATTTTCTAGAATAATTGTGCCTAAAAAAACATGTTTGAAAATGGGTGATTAATAATTAATAAACTATGAGATGAGAACATTGTCTTTTATTATTTTTGTATTTTCCCTAAAGTTTGCTTAACGTTCGTCGTTTTAAATACTGTTTACTTTGCTCTATATAACACAGAAAACGATCTTTACAATCAATTTGTATATGTATATTGTTTGACAAGAAGGATGAAATAAAGTTGGAAACATTTATGTATACTTATTGTATACTAGTTTTGTTATGATAACATTTTATATTTAATACTTAAAATGAATGAATGAGTTAAATGAAAAAATAAGTTATTAGCATCAGAAAATATGTAATAATTTCACAAAATATTATTGAACTGCATGTTAATATCAACTAAATAATTTATTATTTTATTAATTTGTAAATATTATTTAAAAAAATTCATAAAACAAGATTAATAAGAATAACTAATAATTTGTATAATTTGTTTCAATAATTTTATAAACAGATTTCGAATGAAATTGATAAAAAATTACGAAACTTTTACACCGTCTATCTATTTTCATTATTTACATCTTACATGATTGGATCAAATATTCTTTATTATAATTATCAATACTTGTTTATTAGTAACTTTTAATAAGCAGCCTTTTTCATAGTTAATATTTATTAAATTTTTATCATAAAGACATAAAGCATCTAGTAATTAATTAATATGTCGTGAACTGTTTTTCCAGTTTTAATTTTCTAATTTTATTAGGTTTATGTTAATGTTACTAACATATCGGTTAGTATTTCGAAGAAAGTGGCTCTTAGACTGATTATGACATAATATACTAGCTTTAAGGGCGTTTAATGTGTCTACTGTTTGACATATTATACGTCTATGTTCGATATTCGGAATTACGTTATTCGATCCTTAGAAGAGCTAGGTATTATTCGATGTAAAAATTTCTATGTATTGAAAACACTACAAATTAACACATTTTTTGTTAAGAATTAACATAACATCGCTGTTAAAAAGAAATAAAAACAAATCAATATATTTTCCATTGAGTCGAGATTACACTACTCACGAAATGCTCAAGATGAGAAGAGTCAAATTGCCCATCTCTTGTCCCGTTTCACGACATCATTAATTGTGCAAATTACCATGCTAACAAAACATGGAAAAATTCGGAAAAAATTGCAGAACGTGCGTCAATCTTATCAAAATATTTGAAAAATTAATAATATGACTAAATCATCGAATAAAAGGCTATTTCTAACCATAAATTTGTGTTAAAACATGAAAACAATTGAACAGTTACGTACGTAGAGGGAAACATTTATTGTTTGGAGAAAACAGTGTTTAATGTGGAAAGTTTTCATAAATTTAAGCCACGTGACTAGCTCGACTCGATTTATTAGTATTACTGCATTGTTTACATTAGACGCAATGAATATATTGTGTTTGTTGTAATAAATATTTTTATTATATGCATAATAAAATTTATAGTTGGAATATGAGGTAAAAGTAATTTGGAGTACTTCAAGGTAGAGTGCTAGGGCCAATGTTTTATTTGGCAAATAAATTAAATTTTACATAATTTTAACGCATGATTGAGCTTGACCATAAAATGCTTTCGAAACAAATTTATCATAAAAACGTTTGTTAAGATTGAATAGAATTAAACACATTTAACTACAAGTTAATGTTAATTTAACTGTTAATTACAGTTGTTTTTAATTGGAATTGTTTCAACATTAGTCAAAAATGTTTGTTAAAAATTGTGCATGTAGATAAAACAAGCATTAAAATATAACATGAACTTTAAAACATTTTTCCAATATAACCTTAGACCGTAATCAAAGTTTTATTTATAGTTGAAAATAATTGTATTTCGTTATACTTGCATGTCAAAAATCTAAAACACGTAAAAATTATTAAAATAGATAACAATCGTAAAACCTTCAATATGGTGATATTAATAAATTTTATAAAGAAATCTTTAATCAAATCATTGTCAAGTTAAATTCGCTACTTTGTATGCAAAGCCAGTTAAAGTTTGTTAGTAAGAATAATAATATTATTATTCAGTGCGAATGTCTGATAAGTAAATCGTTGAAAAAGAAGTCATCGCATAAAAATATTAAATATTTCCTCGCATTAAATTTTGACGTGTAGCTAAATATGACCGTAAAATGGGACTACATTGTTCTGACACTTATGTCGCAGCATAAAAAGTTTAAGGATTCATTTTAAAAACATAAACTTTATTTTACGTATTCTTTTGTGAGTTATGAGAATATAAAGGTAGGTGAATATTTGCTTCTTTTTGATATAAATGTATACGTTTACCATTAAATTACACATTAAATTTTTAAATTATCAACATGTTGCACATTTTGATCAAAATCTTCATTACTTTTATATACAGTTTGTTCACGGGAATATTGTATAATAGTTAACTTTTTTATTTAAAGAGATACAAAATTAGTTAAATGTACAAAGTTTAAGTACCTTGCAATGCGATTTTGCGCAATAAATTATAAAACAAAAGAACAAAAAAGATACAAGCATGACGATTAATTTTTAAAATTGAACAACCTGTATATTTTTATTTTTTTAAGTTGCTCTGATCACCTGCTGCTTACTTAAAACTATAAAAATATACAGGATGTTCAATTAAAAAATTAATCTCTATGCTTGTATCTTAGCAAAGCGATATTCTTTTGTTTTATAATTTAATGCGCGAAATGCGCATTGCAAGGTACTTAAACTTTGTCCGTTTAACTAAGTTTGTATCTCTTTAAATAAAAAAGTTAGCTATTGTAGAATTTTCCCGTGAACAGACTGTATGTATTCCGTATGCTCTGAAACGCCAAATTTAATAATGAAATACGGAATTTGAAAATAGAATAAAAATGTATATTTTCAGATTTCCCTTTTAAATTCTTCTCATTTCATATTTCCAATGAATTTTTTTATTTATTTTAATATTTTCCCAAAAAAGTTTACCGCAAAATAACCATAATTATTAGTTTAAATAATTCATAAAATTATTTTGTAAATTTAAGGCCTAAGTGCATAATTAATATCTTTTCTTCCTCTTCTAATTTTGAATATTTGCTAATTAATTCCTAAAAAAACATAAAAAAATATTTAAATAAATTTGATATGAAGTACATTTTATGACGTGAGAGTTGTAACTGAATTTAACAGAAACGACTGTTTGAGCAACATGTTAGTTTAACAGACATGTCTGTTGACTAGCTTAAATAATTTACACCAACCACTGAGTAAATAATTGCACATAGATAACAGATTATGAATAATTCTCTCGCATGTCATGTTCACAAACCGAACGCTTTAAATATAAAATTTATAATAAATATTAAATACTAATACGAAGATCCGAAGTACGTAAAAGTTTCGTACCGCAAATAATATACCGCTGTGGTCTTGTTGAAAAAGAGAGAAGTAGAGAAAACTAGTCAAGTGTTTTTCGCATGAGTTATTTTAGGTAGTAAATCGTTTGAAAAGCAACTCAGATCGAAGATGATGTTTTCAGAATTCTGTATATATTCCTGTACAACTTGAAATAAATTACACTGAAAATTGGTTCAGTATTTAGGTTCGATGGTTAATAATATTTGTGTCTAGATTGATGAAATGAGATTGTGGCTAAGAATGGATACCACTTTAACATCACATTTATCATCAACGTTACACGAATACTGAATAAATCATTTATTGTGTTTATCCTTATGTATTCTATCGTGTATCGTGTATTCTATGACCTACTTATAATTATTCTGTTCTATTGTTCTATATTATGAATTATGAATTCGTTACATTTTAATTTTTAAGACGTTCAATTTAATTTAAAAATGCTTTGTTACAAGTTTAAATTTTATTTATGTTACCTTTTAAAATTTTATTGTTTATTTCGATTATTTAAAAAAAAATAGTTTAAATATTGTTTGTAAGTATTACGGAACAAAAATGTTGAATATTAAAGATTAAATTTTGTATATTCGAGGTGAAAAAAAAAATATTTTCGTGGTCGTAAAAATATATTTATTCAGTAGGGTCGAACCCGGTATTTAAAATGATATGGACAGGCGTAAATTGTAACACATGTATTAGACGTGAATGGACTTTGAAAGTACAGAATGTAATACTAAAGCCTTTTCTTGCAGATC
Organism: Lethrus apterus; assembly: GCA_018397195.1. Lineage (NCBI taxonomy): Eukaryota > Metazoa > Arthropoda > Insecta > Coleoptera > Geotrupidae > Lethrus > Lethrus apterus. The sequence goes on along the minus strand of JAFFZR010013749.1, from coordinate 28,556 downwards.
GATTCCATTAGGTGATCTAGATTTAACTTGCAAACGAAATCAACACATTTAACGAATACAACTAACAAGGGGCGTGACTTTTGAACTAACTTTTCTCACTATTTTTTAAATTAATGACCACAAATTATTGATGATTCAAAATTGCTTTTAGCCAAGATAATAAAATTTTAAGAATTTCATCTATGGTTTAAATTATTGATGATTCAAAATTGCTTTTAGCCAAGATAATAAAATTTTAAGAATTTCATCTATGGTTTACATGAATCTTAACTAATCAATAATTCGTCATTTTCGCCATTTTAATTAAACTACACAACAATGGGCTTTTAATTTAACATAAAAAATTCTGAAGCTAATTAATTAAATATTAATTACATTTTAGAAAACTTGATATTAAAATTTTGATATTTTCAAACATTATATTGTTTTAGTGAAGTGTCAATTATAACGCGAACAGCCGAGTCTCTTATCAATATTAATTAATGGTTATTAAATTTACTTGTACTACAAAGGATACTAAAATCAATTATTACTTTCTTGTAAGTAAGTAACTAAATTGCAAAATTTAAGTTGTTTTAAACACATGTTTTTGTCAAAAAAGCATTTATAATAATTTTGCGTTTTGCAATTTTTCAGTATCGACTTTGATGTAAAAAGTTCTATCAAATAAAATTTTAAGCCTTTTTGCAAGAGCATTGGAAAATTCGAATCAGCTTTATTTTTTTTTACCACAAAGCGTGCACTTGGTTATCAATTATACAATACATTTTTAATTGAAACATTCTAAAGTAAACATTTACTAAATGCGAAATCTTCAGTTTTATAAAAATTAAAAAAAAAAACATTGAATCTCACGAAGTGTAACAAATGTATTGTTTGTATTAGACTAGCAGTTTTATAATTTCCCGATAAATATTTTGATTAATTTGCTTACAAGCGCATAAATTTATTGTAATTCTACGAATATTGACGATTTAACTTGCACCTGAAAAATGTTCTCGAACGTTGGTGGATGATTTTTCTTCGAACTGGAATTTTTTGTTAAAAGTACGTTCAAATATTAATGATTGATACAATCTGTTATGGTGCTATAAAGGCGTTTGATGCATACGCAAACTCTTTTAGTTTAAAATAATAAATAAAACAACGAATAAAAAAATATAAGAAATTAATTCATAAGTAAATAAATAATAGATGCCCTAATATACAACCGTGCGGAATACTAAATTTTATTTTTATTCAGACCATTTCAATTGACTTATCACGAACAGTTTAATTAATATTTTTCTTTTATAAACATATATATAGTATTATTACAAATTTCGCTTCACTAACATTTTTTGATTTTTTTTTAATTAATTTAACAGGAAAAGTCGCATAAGATATATTTTCCGGTTGCTATCTTGAATGTATTTTAATTTAATAAATTCGACTAGTACTTTTAATATGTACATATATACATCGCTAAATTTCTACCTTAATTACGAATGAAAACCGAATTACATTTTTCTAATACATATAAAAATATGTACATTTTAAACTTTCTACTTCAAACGGCGTTGCGTCCTTTGCAAGCATTACATTTTTATAAATTTCTTTATATTACGATAAGGCGAAATGCTCAAGGTATATACAGTCCGTTCTACAAAACGGGCCCGAGACTATAGCGGCTTCAATTGTGATTCAATCACCAACAAACCATATATTATTAAATGGGACAGTCTTAGCTACAACTTGGCGAAAAAAATTCTTTATTAAACACCTTCATTTATTTGTTGACGTCATCGCCATTTTTTTAAAATGGCAATCTATATTTTTTATTTGTTATTTCGTTATGATTTTTAATTCTGTTTTCAACGGTATGCAAATTTAAATAGGTTGCATAAGAAAAAAATCAAGAAAAACGGCTTTACAATTTTAATAGAAATATGAATGAAATGAACAAATTAATCCAACTAATCCATGATACGGCAAAATTTTACTAAAAAGCTAAGACTGTCCCATTTAATAATATATATAGTTTGTTTGTGATTGAATCACAATTGAAGCCGCTATAGTCTCGGGCCCGTTTTGTAGAACGGACTGTATATGTTTGTTTTAATTTATATGAAAATAAATTTAAATACTAATCTCATTAAGAAAATTAAAGTATTTATTTTTTGTGCGAGATATTTAATATGTAGAAGATGGAAGGTTACAAATTTGTGCCGAAGTTTGTTCAATTTTCTATTTAATTCCGTGCGAGAAAAATGCTTTTATGATTAATTAAAAAGAAATTTGGAGTGAAAATATCCACATCAATTTAAAACTCGTTGATATTCCCGAGGCAAATATAGTGGCTGGTTTCTCACTCGGTGTTAATTTATTATTCTAATACAGATGCTTCTTTATTTAGTTGAAAGGATGTAAAATTATTAAGGATTAATAATTTGGATTTTTATTACTTCGTTTTAGTAATTTATAACACACTTTATTTATTAATTTTTCTTAATAATAATTATAAACTATTTTAGTCAAAACTGAAATCGAAATTAATTAATCGAATCGAATTAAATTATATGAAAATCTCTAGGTACTGTTTAATAAAAAAAATGTATTAATTCCCAAGAATTTGTATCATGATTAAAATTTTAGAAAGACATTTAGATAAGTTGTAAGTGAGGACTTTGTATACAAGACACTAAAGGGCTAAGTTTTACTAGCCTTGCAGCAATAGCTGGAATATATAGCAGACTAGCAGACGTAACGTGGGACGCAATAATGATTAGGGATTATAAAGTTTGATTCATCAGACTTTTTAATTTATTTATAATCACTTCGACTAATTTAATTTTACAAATTTAAAATATGTTTTTAAATGGTTTATATTTATTACTTGAAAAAGGTTTCAAACACATTTTTATATATTTGTGTTGTAATAAATATATTTTATTACATTTTCAATTTTTTATTGGTTGCTTGCTCACGAGTAAAAGATAAATATAATAAATGATATAAAGTGAAACATGTTAAATTAGTAATATACGTTTTGAATTTTTCCAATTTCCGGGTGATCCAGTTGTCTTTCATATGACATGACACGTGTATGATTTCATTTCACCCTACCAAACGTTTGCAAACACACAATTCAAAAAAAAACAAAATACATTGTATGAAATAAAATCGTAGTGAAACGTGTTTCAAAGAGATAACCATTCATATCAATATTAAAGAAAATATTTTTATTGAACGTATGCAGAATTTGTTATACAGAAGTTACAGTCGGCACATGAAAGAATTTCATTTTAGTTACTTACATTTTATTGCAGATATCTATACAATCTAACCGCTTTGATACACGCTTTAAAATATATTTCTGAGATTTGATCTTTGCAAATGTACCGGTTTTATTATTTTGATATTAACAAATTTATTTTCCTTAGATATTATTTTATTTAAAATCGTAGAGGTGGAAAATTCGAAAAATTATAATTGGCTGTTATCAACTCGTGCATAAAACATGTTGAATTACATGATGATATTTCATATGAAATTTAACATACGGTTTTATCCAACATTTATTCCGGTATTGACATATTAAACGAAGTGAAGAAATAACAAAATATATCCTCTTTAATAAACCGTTATGTGAATATCTTTGATATAAAAATATATATATAAGTAGATATCGCTCTTCATGCTGCATAACTTTTTTATTACCCATTATTGACGATATGAAGATATTTCCGAGAATATTGGTTAGTGGAAGTGAAATTATATTTCTACGTATACAGATTTACAATAGATATTTAAATCCCAAATAAATCCATAATTTATGGGTATGAAATTCATATAGAAACATTTAAAATCAAATAAATTTCTTGTTTCATGCCTTTTCGTAACTTCAAATAAATTAAACATGCAAAGATACCATAAATAAAGTTCGACATGCAACATATGAACAAAACACATGAATCCATAAATTATATTATTTTTGGAGTAAGAATCACAAAGTAAAAGCTTTCTGATGTTTGTGTCGTTCTATTACAAAGCTATATTAAGTTCCCTTCATAAAATAATAGACCGTGTACTACATGTACGAACATATATAGAAGATTGAGTATTGAAACCAGCAGAAAGCAGACATAATATTATTTGCTGTGAAATGCGTTACAATCATAATATATCCCACAAAGTCTGCATGTTTGCTCCTAATATCGAAGGGGCTATGTTATGATAAAGCCTGAAGCTATTTACAGTGATGATAATCAACCTTCAACTTATATAGAATATTTTTTAAAATTTATATAAACGTTAAAAACGCAACGAGCGATAAAATTTAATATCTAATTTGCAATTTTTACAAAGTTCTTTCGAAACGTTTTTGATTATTGATTTCAATCATTTTTTTGGAATAAAAAAATTATTTAGTTAGTTTTTCGTTTTAATTTAGTAATTTTAAATAATAAACTTTTTTGTCGAAACACGTATTGTTTAAAAGGAGCTTAAAAATTTAATGTGAATACGTCACTTTATGACCGATACTAACATCTGATTTTAATAAAACTGGATTTTATAACTGTTAAGGTATAAATTTGTTTCAAAACGTTAAATAACTAAATCCACATGGTTTACGTATATGCGAAAGTATTTATAAACTAAACATTATTTTTAATAAATGATTTTAACTAAGTCTTGATCATTAATGTAATTTGTTTGTGAATGTTAAATGAGTTTAAAGAGTTAGTTAAAATTCATTAAGGTGCTTCCAATAACAAAATTTGCATGATTTGTATATCTATATACATATATACGAACCATGTAAATTGAGCAATTCAGGGAACGTTGTAATAACTTAGTTATTACTTAGTAGTTGAGGTTGGTAAGTAATTACGAGGTTCTTGAAGTTTCCAAATTTACATTAAACTTGTTATGAGTGACCAATATCATTCCGCAAAACATTTACAATATTTTAAAAATCAATCAATCAATTAAAATTTATTTAATTATTATGTAATTACAATTATGTTCGTATATGAAAGGTATGACGGGTGTAATGGAGAAAACAGTGTTGTTGTTATATGAAACTTTATAATTTATGCAAAGGTCTCATTCAAACTTTATAATTGTGATTAAACATCATAAATAAACTTCATAACTTATTATCAAATATCTACATAAGCTCCCAAAAGGAATATTAAGTTTCCATAATCGATTTTAACTGGATTATCGATGAGCGATGACATAAGCGGATTAATTTTTATGTCCTTCGTGTATTAATAAATTAATTTCTTGAAATAAATTCTTGATACTCTATTGGGATTGAATTAATGATGATATGGTTCTAATTTCAAAATTTTAGAACTTTACGTTATACAAATATTTATTAATTAATTGTAGCCTTAACAGATTACTTTTTGAAATTTATTTAAAAATGACTACAATTATTCTTGAATTTTTAAAAATTCATAAAACAATTTATTTATGATTAAAGAATTCAAAATAGACAATGTTTACTTGTTGAATTGTGAAATATTTTAAAATGCAATTTCACATTATAAAAGTTTCCCAGTAAAATATTAGGGATTTAACTTTTATGATTGACATAAAATTTGTTGAGAAGTTGTGACACGTGTCATTAATTTGCGATATTAAATATACAAATTACCAAATCGAATTTCAGACTTGAAACAAAGCACGAATTACATAAAATGATGTTTGAAAGAATAATTTTTTATTATAACATTTGAATTAAACAAATCTCCCCCGGTGGTATAAAAAGATTATGACGATCTTTGCGAGTTAATTTCCGCCGGCTTGATGCTTAAATTGTTCACTTTTTGCATACTTTAATTAATAACTGTGTTCACAAATCGTAGATGTTAAATTACCAATTTATTAATTGCGTAACTCATATAATAAAATTTTATTAAATTGAAAAATGAATGCAATAAAACAATTTTTGTAAACGATATATTTCTTTTATTTTACGTCTGTCCATTCAATTGAGGTAATAAAATTAAATATGACTTCTTTTATTGAGTCGTGATATTGTGGAAAACAACTACTCAGGATATTACGCTATACCTGAGAGGATAGAATACGACTTAAGATGTCATATAATCTCATTGATTGTTCACAGCCCAGGGGCGTAAAATGTAGTTCTCTTGTAATCATAGCATCAAACGCCTTCCATTTATTTTACTCCAATGCTACATTAAAGTAAATTGATGGCTTAAACATAAATATTTATCATTTACATACTAAAATCATCGATTTCAAAATCTCAAAATTGTTAACACTAAAATTAAAATTTTTGGAACTGTAGTTATTTTTCATTCAAGCTAGTTTTTCTAATACAGAATTTTATTTTGTAATCTGTATTGATTTATTCAGAATGATAATTAACAAACTTAGTGTTTATTGGAACCATTCCCGTTAATAATCCTTTTGATTCTTCATGCGTAAGATTCCGAATTCAATAACATTGGGAGCACAATATATTCACTTAAGTTTAAAACTTGAAAATGGATTTCGAGAAATTCAAATTGATAATTCCTTCTGTCGTATTTTCCTACTACAGCACAATATACCGATACCTTACTGTGATATATAACTTAAATAATTTTGATATGATAAAAGCTTTGTGTATATAAATTAAATGATTAAAATTTAAATATTTTTAAAATTACAATAGAAAACAAATTTTATACCAAATTTTTGAGTTTTTAATCAAAAGTAATGAAAAATTATACAAGAAAAATTTTAGAATTTAAATGACTTGAAGCGTGATAACCGTCATCTCATTTATCACATTTATCATGTTATTCTCGGGAAATCTTTTAAAAGCTCTTTGTCACAAAACGAGGAAATCAAAGCAAACGCAAACGAAAGTATATAATTAGTGTTTAAAGACTTTACGTTTTACAGCATTTTAAATCTAAAGGTATTTTTAAGGATTTCATGCAAAATTTCTATTTCAGACACGTAAAGTTAACAGGTTAAAGGTATTTTTTAAATATTTCTTGTGTGGCGGATTCACCTCAAGGGAATCGAAGCTTATTTTTAGAAATGCGATAGAAATGTCACTTAAAATAAATATTTGTCGCTTACGACAAAACGAACATATTTATAAATTTTTCACTTCGCGAAGTTCTTTTTGAAATTACAACCTTTCAATTATAAAATTGTGCAGTTCAAGTTTAAAGCAATAATTCATTTCATCAAATATAATTATTAATTTCAGGAATATAGAAGAATATTTTGCGATCTGTCACAGTTATATTTTTGTAATTTTATTTATTGGATTTTGCTCAAATTTGAATTCGATAAGAAATAATTCAACACTTTTAGCGAAAGTGCCGTCGCGCCGATCTTGCTTACTTGTCTTCAACTAACTACTCGATGTATATAAAGCGAGTTTAAAGCGAATGTAATGAAAGTACTAAATTCGTATATATTTCTTTGTTTTGTATTTTATTGCACGGGGCCTTTAAGCAAATATTATAATTAGTGGTATGTATCAAGTAAACTTCTATCAAACAAGAGAATGTACGGGTAATAAACGTTATTATGGTCGTTAAATTCTGCGTTGGCGTAAATACTAAAGGTGTTGTGTACTAACTGACCTGACAATAATACCGTTTGTTTCTGTGGAATTATAGCATTTATTTTACATAGCTTTCTAAAGGAGTTAATTAATGGGGGACTTGTTATATCCGCTATTTTAAACCTGGTCCAACATATTAATTCGACATTCAATTGTTATAGCGTGCGAGATTTGCTTATTATAATGAAGTAATCTTGCATGTTATAACAGTAACGTTTGAGAAAACGTCAATAATTGAGCTTGAGTGTACAATTTAGCTTATTAAATACTTGAAAAAGTACATAATTGGGTAAAGTTTTAAAGTTTTAATTATAATTAAAAATCTATATATTAAAGATGCGAAAGATCGGAAATAAATACTTGATGAACTTTTAAACAAGTTTAAATAAATTAAATTCTGAAATATGTTTCACTATTTCAAAAGGTGATAGCTGACCTTAACCCAAACCCAAATACGTAAAAAAACGCAGGTTCTATCTTCATTTTAATTTTTGAAAAATTTAATTTTTTCGTCACGTTGTAAATCAACTTCCTTTAGTGGAAATAACATAAAATGTTGCAAAACAATCTGTATTGTCGATAATTCACCCTTCAACGTAAAACCGTCTTTTTTGCATATTTGTGGTTGGGCTTTGGTCAGCTATTACCTGTTACAATAGTCTTATTTTAGACTGACCCTGTATATGAAATTCAATATATTTCTAAATTTTAAATTTAACCTCATGTGTAAAGTGTCAGGGCAGACATGAGTTTTCATAAAGGATGATTGAGTAGACTGCATTTACTAAAATGGAAATATGTACAGTCTATATAAAGATTAATGATATTCCCAGACTAATATTCTGAGATGTTTGTCTAGTAGTGGTGTCAAAAGCAATTGTAAATAACGTCATTTTCATTAATTTAAAAAATTTTTTTTTCTTTCTTGAGCGTGCAACCAAATTAAAACTCAAGTTGTGCAATAAAATATATTTATTACGACACACAATATTTGTTTCCATAGTGAATAAATAACAAACGTCAAATATATTTATTACCCGACGAAGATCACGAAACACATTTTTATATTTCTTAATATTGTGTGTCGTAATAAATATATTTTATTGCACAACTTGAGTTTTAATTTGGTTGCACGCTCAAGAAAGAAAAAAAAAGTATTCTATCAACCAAGAATTTGACACTAATTAATTTTTAAAGTCAAAAAATCAGTATAGAGCGTTATTGAAAAATTAGGTGTAAATAAAATTTTTGTTATGAAGTTCCTTCCTTTAATTAAGGAACAAGCATTAGATTCAATTTAAGGTACTTTGCAAGTTCTCCAAGTCGTAAGAACAAAAGCTTTTCACTTTGAGCACCCACCTTTATAACATCATGTACTTCTTAAATAAAAAAAATCTATTAAAATTTTTTTTTAGTTTTTAAATAAAATCACAAATATTTTACAAAGCTGGTAGGTTTTACGAGATTAAATAAAAATAAAAGCTGGATTTTGGCATTTCTTTGAACGTAGGAAGTGTTTGCATTTTCGTTGAAGAGCATTTCTTATTTATTGAAATTAACATACATTACATTACATTACATTAAAAAGTTTTATTTACTAAGACGATGGGTTTAATTAGATTGCCTTAGTATGCTTCTATTCATTTTTTTTTATATCAATGTTTCTTTCAACTCAGCTCGAATGAGATTGGGATTTGATGTGAATGTAGAAATTACAAGGATAATATTGATAGATTGGATATTATGTGAAAGGGAATACAAATAATTAATCTTTTAGATTACATTGATAATAATATTTAAAATATAAATTGTTTACACAAAACTTTATTTATCATTTCCAGTTTTGTTTATTGAATTATTTAATGGTATTAGCTTTGTTGATTCAATACAATTCATGTTAATGATTTTATCGAAATAAATTTTGTCTATTGATTGAAACCCACAAAGAGAAATGACATAGTAGATTAACCGCAATATAGTTCAGTTTAAATGCTGCATATTATGCATATTAATTATCATATATAATTAATTTAATGATTAATTAAACATCCACTCATTTTTGTGAAAATATAGTCTAGACGTACATTTCAATCGCGAGATTTAATTCAGTGAATGTCAAGTGTTTATTAATTAATTCAACTGTTCTTTTTATTTGATTATAAAATAAATGTAACATGTTGAAAGTAAATGTATCGAAAGTTGTAATTCAATAAAATTTAAAAAAACTCATTTATTTCACATTTATTTCAAAATATATGTTATTTATCATTATTTTTCATTATTAGCCAATGAAAAATACACCGTCGGGCCGTTTTTCAATTAATAGATGTTTTCATTTGCAAATGTATGCGGAATTTTAAAATAGGTTTTAAACTGCGAAAATAATTTGAACTGAAAAGCGTCACGCTCCAAAACTGAATAAAATCAAATAAATTAGTGCTAATTTAAAATTCTATTTGTAATTTAGTAGTTTTGATTACTGATTGTTCTAATTTACAAATTAAACATCTGAATTTCCTTGTTCTCATTTTTAAAATTTTAATGAGAAAAGGAATATTTAAAATACCTTACTAGATTCCCAAGCTGACATTTCAGATTAAAATTAATTAATTATAAAATGGAACTTAAAAAATTCTTCGATATTCTTATTAAATATTTATTATATTTTTAATTAACTTTAACGATAAAATTATATGAAAATGTCGAATATTTAATTTCGTATTTACTTTTTTTGTCACCTCTAAACTGTCTTTACTTTTTAATGGTTAAAAATATAAAATCCACTTAGTAAAATATTGTCAAAAATACATAAAAAATGTTGCTATTTCCAATAATTTTCCAAAATGTTATTCTGTATGGAAAATGCCAAAGATTTTCATTATTTGATATTACGTTACCAACAATACCAATGTTTATATTAGTTTGCCATATGAGATTTGTTGACAATAAATTATAAGAATTATAATTTTGATAAATAGCTTTTCCGGAAATTGCAAATTCGTGTATTCTGTCGAAGTACACACATTTCAGAATTGGCTAAAATAAGGCTTTCAACGGATGTGCATGTGTTGTCCCTTGAGATGAACCGAGTTTTCTGTTTGAAATATGGACAGACACTTTGAAGACATGATTTAATAATGTAAAATGATAAATTACGTCAATATACTAGAGAAGTTACGCTACGTTTATGTAAATTAAAAAGACAATGTTTCTTTTTAATTGGCCGCTACGTAAAATCAATTTAAAAAGTATAAATCGTAGCGTTGAAAAAATTTGCAACTCTGCAAGTTTATTCCAATAGAATCCAGGAAACTTAGAATTGAATCATTTTTACTAACAACGTACTTGCATTTTAAGATGTAGCGATTTTTAGTGAATTACATTTGAATAAAATACTACGCTGCAGTACACATAGTGAATTTTATTTCTTGTGTATGAACGTGAATTCTGTTCAATATTAAATTTGAAATTCTCATTTCAACATATTTTTATGAATATTATATATGAAAATGCAAATATTGTAAATATTTATGTATTTATCAGACAAAATACAAATATGCTTTGCATTTTTATTTACGGCACACAATTCTACATTCTTCAATTTGTAAATACATTCTAAGATCTAAGATTTTATTCAGATTTATGCTACAACTTATAATTAATTAGACGCTCTACATATGTAAACGTTTTTAAACAGACAACGTTTCACTTCACTTTACTATTAACGACGTTTTTAAATTTCCCACTAGATTTCAAGAGTTTAATGTCGTTGGAGAATACCGTTAAATTTTAAATTGGCAATTATGCACTTAAAGGTTAAGTTAACTATAAACTAATTTTGTTGATTTTGAATATTCTACACATCAAACACGACCCAAATCCTAAACTTGTGAATAAATGTTTATAAATCGTGAAAGGTTTTGTAATTTTTATATTTTATGAAACTGTTTTGTAAAATAAATTTTTTTTTTCAGGGTACAACACATACGTTTATAATGAAACATCGCATACTGAAAGGGTACCAGATGAAATATTATCAGTAAAATATGAAGATGGAAAATGGTCTAAACCTTATTACGACTGTGGAGGTGGAAATATATGGATGCTTACGTACACAGTACCATTTTTTGGTTACAATAATAATACATATTTTTTCAAGTAAGTTAACATTAAAACATCTTCAGCAAATTATTAATTTATTAATTAAAAAAGTTATAATTTCTTTTAATATGCGTACCATTGTACCATTGTAGACTCTTAATAAATATTTTATTGCCCTAATTTTATTTGCTAAAAAGTTTTGTGCCTGAAATTTTATTAATAATTTGATAATAAATTCAAATTTTATTAGTCATTAATTTAGAATTTACTCGGGAAAATCGCAGGGAAATTACAACGAATAAAGAAATATTTAAGATAAGACATCTGTACGGCAATGGTTATAAGTTATAATACATCTATCTCAGACTTTATTTGTAGAGACAAATCTTTATTAGGAGACACCGTATAAAGTTGTGTGTTAAAAATCGTATATTTATATTCATTTGTATGAATAAAACTGAAATATTGAATGTATTTAAAATGATTATTTAAATACAGATTTATTGCATTTATGAATTTGTTCGAAATATTTGAAGGGTAAAAATGCGGTTTTCCATTGTTTTGCAACTTCATTTGTTTATTTTCATGTTCATGCGTACAGCGAAGCCGATTTAAAAATTTTAATTTCAATGAATTTTCAAACAAACATTTTTAAAATGATATTTCGGTGAAATTAAAAACTATTTTTTTGATTTATGAAATCGTTTTGAATTATTTCCAGAATTTCGACTCGGAAATGTTCGCTATCAGTTTAGGTTGTTCATCTTGCATTGTTGTGATTTGTCGCACGCTTATCGAAATTAATCCTAATTCACATTATCTTAAGGCTAACGAAGGGACCTTTAAGGTCTGGAGGGATATTGAAATGACGAGGGTTATTCCAATTAAACTCAATGACAAACATTTCAAATATCTTAAAATCCAATCAGAGTTTATACACATTTAAGAAAGTTCGAATTTACATAACATATCTGAAACACAAAACACTTGAAATAAATTAAAATTGTAATTTTTATAATAAATTATTTTATGATTCATATATTATTTTAACGAATGATTTTGTGAATTTTACTTTGTTGGTATTATAACCATGGACGTTACATTATAGACGTGCTAATACATTTAATTATTATGACGTTTAATTGGAGTGTTGAAAATTTGTTGAATGTGTTGTACGGTCCAGCTGTACACAAATTACCGATAGATGTAGTCGTTATTAACAGGAAAATCATTTATCGAAAGTGCTTTACACTGTCAAATGTATATCGATTATTCGACAAATGTCCTTTTACAGTTTAATTAAACCGATTGGAAATGTTTGGTACTTGCGAAGAGAAAACTCAAAATTTTAAATAATTGAATATCTTGTCCCTAAATTTCCCATTACGTTTAACCCATTCGCAATTGTGGATACGTTCAAACACATACCCTACATTAAATGTATGCATGAACCTTTGTTCTGCATTTCTAAATGTAAAATTCATGCCGCAACTTTTACATATGGTGGTCATTTCACCACAGAAATTTTCCTTTAATTTCTATTCTAAATCTACCTAAATAAGTATTTTTAACGATTTTATTTCAATTGAATTTTCTAGGAGACTTTTCTTGCTTATTACTGGCACAATTCCAACGTAGATTTTAACGGCTACATCGAGTTTAGAAAAATTTCACTATTCATAATGGATTGTCTAATAACTAAATTATTTCTCACGCCATATTGTATTATTGTTACATTGTTTTTATGAAAAATGGAATCGATAGAATCCTTATAGACATCTCTTACAATCATGCAATTTTAATTAGTATATTACGATTGTCTAGCCATATTTAATTGACTTAAATTTAAAGAATTATCAATTTATTTATTTTACTTAAATCTTAACAAACGTTTTTTATTGTTTATTTTTATTAAATTAATCACAAATATAATTACCTCAAGAGGTAAGAATTAGCAAGAATTAATCTTTTTATTCAGACAATTTTGTGGAGGTTTGTGAACTTTTGTTATAAATGTTTAATTTCTCGCCATCGTATTAATTTATTTGAACGATTCTTACATACAATCTTTTAAAATTCGAGCTTCTGTTTTTTTTATCTAATATGTAAATTCGAAAATAAAATTAAAAAAATTACTGGAACAAATCCACACAAGATTTCATTTACAGATTTGTTTCACATTTGTTTGGAAAATGAGGGTTTTGATAAAGGCTTTGATATTCATTTTATGAAATGTGTTCGTAGAAGTCTCATCTGAAATGTACTTTGCCTACAAAAATGTGTCCTGAATATTATTAATTAATTTAAGGAATCAAAGGGAGCTACACCATGTGGAGAGAAACTAATTATTTTGCATGCATAACATTTATTTCTGTAAAACATACGCGGTCGACATGTGCCAAAAACAAACAATTTGACTTAATATGCATACAAACTGGAATTTATATTCTTCCCATTTCAAGAATATTGCACGTCAAGTTATTATTAATACTGTTTAATTATTTATTAGAATCGATAATTATGTAATGATTAATAATCAAGATTGGTAATTATACAATAATTAATGTGCATATTATCGAAATACGAGGTGTCGAATAATAACCACCCCAAGTGGTTAAGAGGGTTGGAAAACTAATTCAACCTAAACCATAAAATGTATCATTTCTAGGTTCAATTAGTTTTAGTTTTATGATGTCTGGCTTCAATCGCTTTCAAATTTTTAATATATTCTGCACAGTGATTTAAAACTTAATTACACAGTTAAAACGATGGTCCTCAATTCATGCTGCGATAAATCAATAAATTATTTAGAATTTGTGAGAATACAATTTTGGCGAATGACCCGGTTCAATTTTTCTTTCGCTTAAAGAATGCATTAAAAACTTTTAAATACAAAAAAGGGGTTTTCAACAAAAAATATTTATAAAAACGTTTTATAATTAGTTTTAATTTTTTAATACATTTTTAAATATTTAAATTTTAAATTTATTTAAATATTATGAACGTGTTTAAAACTTTATAAGGAATATTAACTTTATTTAAAAATTTAAAAAATTTTGAAAATTATTTAGCATTTGCGAATATACAGTTTTGGTGGATGCGCCGGTTCGATATTTTTTCTTAAAAATTTGTTAATTTTTTAAATTAACACATTAAATTAATTAATTAATTAATTAAATTAACAGAAAAACATCGATTTATAAAAGGGGGTTTCAACAAAAAATATTTATAAAAACGTTTTATAATTCAATCAGTTTTAAATTTTTAATACATTTTTAAATATTTAAATTTTAAATTTATTTAAATAAATTAAATATTTAAATTTTAAATTTATTTAAATAAATTAAATATTTAAATTTTAAATTTATTTAAATAAATTAAATATTTAAATTTTAAATTTATTTAAATATTATGAACATTTTTAAAACGTAATAATGAATATTATCTTCATTTAAAAATTTCAAAAATTTTGAAAATTATTTAGCATTTGCGAATAAACAGTTTTGGTGGATGCGCCGGTTCGATATATTTTTTTCTTAAAAATGTATTAATTTTTTAAATTAAAATAGAAAAGGGGGTTTAAACAAAAAATATTTATAAAAACATTTAAAATTCAATTAGATTTAAATTTTTAATCTTTTTTAAAGATTTATTTATATATTATTAACGTGTTTAAAACGGTATAAAGAATATTTGTGTGACTGTGATAGAATTAAATTTATTTAAAGATTACAGAATTTTTGAAAATTATTTAGGATTTGAGAATATACAGTTTTGGTGGATGCGCCGGTTCGATATATATTTTTCTTAAAAATGTATTAATTTTTTAAATTAAAATAGAAAACATTGATTTATAAAAGGGGGTTTCAACAAAAAATATTTATAAAAACATTTAAAATTCAATTAGATTTAAATTTTTAATCTTTTTTAAAGATTTATTTATATATTATTAACGTGTTTAAAACGGTATAAAGAATATTTATGTGACTGTGATAGAATTAAATTTATTTAAAGATTATAGAATTTTTGAAAATTATTTAGGATTTGAGAATATACATTTTTGGTGGATGCGCCGGTTCGATATATATTTTTCTTAAAAATGTATTAATTTTTTAAATTAAAATAGAAAACATCGATTTATAAAAGGGGGTTTCAACAAAAAATATTTATAAAAACATTTAAAATTCAATTAGATTTAAATTTTTAATCTTTTTTAAAGATTTATTTATATATTATTAACGTGTTTAAAACGGTATAAGGAATATTTGTGTGACTGTGATAGAATTAAATTTATTTAAAGACTGCAAAATTTTTAAAAATTATTTAGGATTTGAGAATATACAGTTTTGGTGGATGCGCCGGTTCGATTTTTTTTGTTTGTTTTAATCAATTTGTTTATTTCTTAAATTAAAACAGAAATCATCGATTTATAAAAGTAACGTTTACAGTCAATAAAATAAACGTTATTTTAGATATAAATCATAAAATATGTGTTTGAAGCATCGTTCATAATATCGTAATAATTTTCAAGCATAAAACACCATTTATGTCTTTCAAACATGAGGAGTTTAAAATGTTCTTTTAAGTACAAGTAATACTTCACATTTTCGTTACTGAAGATTTGATGCAAATTTGCTGTTAAGATTTACATATATTTAGCGTGTTTTATTTCAAAACTTAATTTAAATTTTGTTTGTATTTTCGTTACGTTCGTTAAAATAAAATTCTTTGTTTATTGTTTATTGGACGAAAAGTTATTACATACAAGATTTTTATATCGCGATTTCCAACCGCAATAATAATTCACACTTAAATTTATGTCTCGGGTGATTTCACAAGAAATTTTTTGAAATATCATTAATCTTTCTACCGCATATTCTTGACATGGCATTTAATAACTTCTAGCCAACAAAATTATTTGTGATTTCTTAAAAACATTTATTCTTTTTAGTTTAAAATTGTATATTTAATTTAAATTTGGTTGTAAAGCTCCAATTTGTATGTACCTCTATTAAAAATTTCTGTGTAGAATCTGTTCAATACTCACGTAAAAATATTAAGTTTTATATAAGTTATGGACTTTATCTTAACGTGCATTACTCATGATTTATACTGCCTTTAGGTTCCTATTAAAGTAATTACGATTAGTTACACTGAAGTGCCTTTAAATCCAACACGAAACAAAATTAACGTAAAGTTCTCATACTTTTAATGAATAACAAAACAAAATTCTAATGTGTGTAGTTGATAATCAGTAATTATTATGAAGCTATTCGAGTTGTTGAATTTCAATTGCAAAATATTTTTGATGAAAAATGAATTAAATTATTTGATTTATGAAAATCAAATATGGAATTAATATATTTAAATGAAATAATATATGTAATAATAAATATAAATCAACTTTTAAATTGAATTATTGTCAAAATTATATTGGAATTATGAGGTTAAATTAGTGAACTATCGCTATCACGATTAAAAATTAAAACATAAAAATATCTACAAAAATTGAATAAAATTAATTTGTACACACATTATACGTTAGAAAGTATTATAATATCTAAATAAATTTCACATAGCAAATACAGAAAATTCTCTGCCTGCACATTTAGTCATAACTTTGATAGTTTCACACCACGATACGAATCGTAATGTAACCGCAGATAATTGGTTAAACTAACATATTTAGCTGACAAAATGTTACAGTACATAAATTGTAGGTCTAATAAGACATAATTAGAAACACCGCAGTTATAAACAAAGATCATCCATTATAGGAATTTTTATTGGAAAGAACGTTGATATTAATGGAACAAATCTTTGTAATAAAATATTTTTTAAAATCTGGTAATAAATTCTGATTTTTCGATATGAAAATATTTCTGGAAATTGTATATATTTCGTATGAAATTTATTATGGGTTTAATATATTTTGTAAAAATATTTATTTTCTTCGAAGCATTCTGTAGAATGTTATAAAAGAAATCAATTTTAAAAATTTCTTTCTCGTTAAATCCAGTTTTATTATTACTTCCGTATGCAAATGTAGCCGTTCGCCTGCGATTTCTTGTTTCTTGGGTATCTGTTTTATTATCTAGATTACTTGGAATATTTTTGCTTCCTTGTGGCTTATTCATATGTTAATTATTGTAATAAATGCTTTATAAACTTTATAAACTTATTTATAATAATGTGAAAAAAAAAGGAAATGGGAGCCAAAGATATTTTTTTTGTGAAAATATTTACTTGAATATGTCAATTCTTATGGACCCCATAAAATAATTTCAACGACAAAAATTTAATTTTCTCAATAGACATGAATATTAAAAATTGTAACAATTTTTAATTGAGCTGACACAGTTATTACAGAGGAAATTTTGTATAAATTTCCTTTTAATTACAATTTTGTTGATTTAATTTCAGTTGAGTGCTGAAAATATGAAATCTGAAATATGGATTACCGGAGTAACTAACAATGAGTATTTAAATCAAATATCATTTCCACTGCAGTTACCCACGTTTGTTTAAATAAGTTGACTACTAGCTTTGAAAATATTGCATGTACAAAAGTCACTTCACTGCACACGAACATTATAACTAAGTCATGCATTTTAAAATTAATCGTTTAAACATTAATTCGAAACGTTCGAAATTAATTACATTTGATTGCATAATTTTGTTTATAAATTTATCTCATTGGAAATAAATACAAACTAAATGTTTACTTTACTAATAAGATTAAAACTTCAACTGATAATTTTAAATTATTCAAAATATTACTAATTTGACAATACAATGAGAAAAAATATAATTGATTGACGAAGAGGATACTTGTTAAAACTCCATTATTTAAATTAAGAAATAATAATAAAAATATATTTATGAAATTGTCTTGTAGAAGGATATTATAGGATCATTATTTAACATTTTTTGATGCAAAATGACTCGATGGATCAAAAGCATTGTGATCGTGTCTGAAACTCATAGCTCGTAACCAATCACAGTTTGAAGTAGAATTTGCTTTCATAGATAAATTTCATGTAAGTGGCATCTTTGGGTCTAATTTAAATTTCAAAATCTTAAAATCAATATTCTAACGTGACGCTATGGACGCCACACATTATTTTAATATTGATGATGATGATTTAGTGAATATAGGGGTAGTATTTCCGTAGCAATTATTTTTCAGTTAGTACACATATCCCATGTGACAAGAAAAAGGCAGTGTCAAGCTTTCTACGTAACAGCAACCCCTTTAAATTTCTGTTATATTTGCTTCCAGTCTGCATGTTACATTTATCGAGCAATCCTTTTTCAACGTTCGTTTTTCTCGTATCTTTTTTTTTATTTCGAATTCGCAAAGCATGTATGATCCGAAATGAAAATTTACGGACTTTTATTAATTTTCAACTATTACTTTTTTTTATATACGAATTAATAAAAAACGACAAAACAAATCCTTTATTGTGTGGAACTGAATATTAGACATCCTAAGTGTAAATAATGGTTTTGGAAAAAATATTTAAACAACAAAAGACAAAAATCGTTTTTAATTTGCTTAATAAAACAAGAAATGTACGCAAATATACATTAGATATGTAATGTCTTTTTTTAAGGGTTGAAAAATAATTTTAAAGAGATGTTTACTCCATTTGCTAATTAGTAAGCCTATACGTGCACTGATAAATTTATTACAATTAATTAAAATAAAAACCGGCGCATCCACCAAAAAGTCCGATTTTATTTCACCGAAGTTTTACTTCAGTAATCATTAACTTATTATAAATTATCATTAATTGTCCAAAAAACAGTCCACTGCAGATGAGTATTCGACAATTATAATTTAATACATGTAAATCTTATGTAAATATAGGAAGTTTAATTCAACGAAACATTGATTTATTTCCTTTAAATCCAATTAGCAATTCCATTTGATTGTTTTATCAATACTGCTAATAATAAATGATACTAATAACCTTGAAAAACAAAAAAATTAAAATAAAAAGCAATATTTTATTTCAAATGTGGTTTTCCAGAACAATATCAAATTAAAAATTTTGGCAAGCGGTATTGTAATTAAGTTGATGTTCAAACACAAGGTTACACCAGTTTATTTTATATTATTGGCGTCAACTATTTTATGAAATAAAAGAATGGTGGAGGTGCCGGTATTTTTTAATTGGGTTTTTATTTAATCAAATAGTTTTTATATTTTATTAGTAACAAAATATGTAAATCTGTGAATATATCTCTTGTCTATAAAGACTTTAAGGAGTTAGCCTTTGAGTGTAGGTTAAAAAAAAGAAGCTTACTAAGAGTGTACTTGCCATAGTAATTTCATTACAAAGTTTTCCAGTTCTAGACGAGGAATACCACTTACTTTCCTCTAATCTTTCAGAACTTGCAAATTTCGATAAATTTTTA
Source organism: Lethrus apterus (assembly GCA_018397195.1). Taxonomy (NCBI): domain Eukaryota; kingdom Metazoa; phylum Arthropoda; class Insecta; order Coleoptera; family Geotrupidae; genus Lethrus; species Lethrus apterus. The sequence goes on along the minus strand of JAFFZR010013749.1, from coordinate 8,443 downwards.
TTAAATCTGTTTTATATTAAATATACAAATCATATGAATTAAAATATCGTCGAAATGAAATTAACACAAATGAGTACATTAAAAGCAAACTTGTAACACAAAATTAGAAATATAAACTGTTTACTCAAACATTTAATGTGAAATTTATCCTAAATTCCTTGAATACTAAAACATGTGTTAAATTTACTTGTCTGAATAAGTAAGCCATACTGAACTTTATGTCTCTAAATTTATTTTATAGTTAATTTAGTACACGAGCCATTTCATATAAACTCTATTAAGAAACAAATAAATTTTGATTATAGCAATTACAGCGATTATAATAAACTTTAAATGGGTCGATGTTTAATTATTACTATTTATGAAAATCTAAATCACATCATAAATTCTCTTCTCTCTTGTGCCTCTTTTTTAAAATTATTTTATTATAAACTGAATTAGGATAATCATTATTATTTTAAAACGTTTTAATTTTATCTAAATTTTGTTTCCTATATTTCGAATGAGATAATTTTATACCTGGATTAACAAGGCTATAACATTTTTCTTATATATTAAAGGAGTGCCCGAATAATAATTAATATGTTTGTTCCAATTGCTTTCGTTAATAAATCAATTTGTGTATATTTCATTGTTAATGTGTTTAATTTGTATATTTAAAAAGCTTATAGTTTTATTGTATGTTTAAATAATATTTGGTCTCTTGTTAAATTACATTAACTAAGCCCATCATAAAGAATCATCAATTTTAATAATTCAAGCCTAAGCCTTTGAGCAGCGTCTTTAAATTTATCAAACGTATAAATTATTATTAAGCGTAATTTTGCAAGTTGCAGTTTCAAAACACGAGCAAAATTGGTGGACGCGCCGGTTATTTACTTTGCAATTTGCAAACTTGTTTCTATTTAATCCAAATGTTTTAAAAATTGTTTATTTCTCTCGAAACAGAATTTCCGTGCTATACTCTGTATCTATCTTAAATTCTTGGAACTAAACGTTATGTTGTGTTGTTCTTAGTGCTCAATTATCGTTCAATTCAATTCGGCTATACGTTTCTTGAATTTTAATTATTTTAAATTTGTTCTGCTATAAATTATATCGTTTTTGTCTTTTCGTATTTATAAAATTATATGATTAACTTAATTAACTTATTCTTTTTGTTGATTTTTTGTGCCAATAAAATATTTATTACGACGTATATAATAAAACTTATATTTCATCCAATAATAATTCTTTTTTTATTACATTCTTTTAGTTGGCTGAGTGCTATATAATAATATAAATATATCCATGCATGTTTATAGGTACGAAAAAATAAAATAAATTAAGAAGAAACAAGTAGAAATAAATGTTTATAGTTATATTGATGTATTCAAACAGTTTAATCCCAATCCAACTTCTAGTTAAAACAGTGTCCGTTTGTGTAACCAATTAGAATCAATTTGTGTTCATCCTGTATATATTTGATTTAACAATTTCTAATTTACACGTACTGTATATAAGGTAATTAATAGTGTGATATGATCCATAGTTTCAATCACCTAACTAAACAATCAAGTTATGTCCCCAACCATGTCCCCATCAAACGCTCCAGTTGTTCTCATAAACTAATAACGTGCTTTTTTATTTCGTAGAGGAACTAGTGGCATTGATATTGATTTAAGGAGAGTTGATATTGACCAATGTCCTTTACCAAAAGGAAGTACACAACTTAATATATTTGCAGCATCAGACAAATGTAAGAAAAGGACAACACAAGTAAGTATTTCTAATTTAAGATAAAAAGATCCAACGAGCTACATATCAAATTAAATGGTACGTGTAAGTCTATAATACTGACAATGTCGGACGATTTATATTGTAAAGTTTTTCGAGTTATTGATTATTTTTTATCACCTCTACGATAACATATACTTTTAAATATCGTAATCAAAACTTTATAGTTACTTTATTGAACACTCAAAAAAATTTGTTTGTTTACAATTGGTAATTTTCAACACTAAATGTTGAACGCAATTTATATTCGGATATTATTTTTTATTCGAATTGTTTTTGTGACTGATGAAATATAATATTTATGATAGAATCGGTTATCATAAATCATCATAAAAATTCTATAAGAAAATTGTTTTTTTTTGGTCAATCATAATAATAATAATAATTATACTTACTACAGTCTTATGGCCAATTGCAATTTTTTGGGTTTATGCTTATATATATTATAATGAAATACGAGGATTATGATAAATTAATTATCATAAAATCATGAAACTTGGGTCATTTTTCAACACTATACGTATATAAGATTATTTTTTGGCCTCCATTTTATGATTGTTTTTGGTTCGAGTTGTTTTTGGGTGATTTTTTTTTGGTTTGAATTGTTTTTGGTTTGAATTCTTTTTAGATTGAATTGTTTTTAATTTGAATTGTTTTGGGTTTGAATTGCTTCGTGTTTAAATTGTTTTGGCTGTGAAATATTTTTGGTTTGAATTATGTTGGCTTTGAACTGTGACCAGTTGGGTTGGTTTGTAAATTAGGACTTCACGACGTAAAACTATTTTTTTTTTAATTTTATTTGATTGAAAATGATTTTTTCAAAATAGTCAAATTTCTTGTTTATGGCGGTCAAAGGCGCACGATTATCAAATTTATCAAAATGATGCACAAATTCGTTAATTGACGAGTATTGTGATTTGTGAAGCCACAGGTTGGTTCAGACGTCATGCGTCTTCACAATAAACTAAGCGTACACTTCCAGCACGTTTATTCATTTGTATGGTTAAAGGCTCGTATTGTGTAATACTTTTATCTTAACATTTAATTTATGCATTTTTTAAATTTAAATAATCTTTAAATGGCTTATAGATATGTAAACAATTGCATTGTTTTAAAAATGTTTCAGTGTGTCCCATTACCAGGTTTGGGGTTTAGGCGAGGAAGTTACAAATGCGTTTGTAGGAGGGGTTTTTATTTTCCCGATACGAAAGCAGAAAGAAGATATTATAATGGAACTGTCATTGAAGAAGAATATGAAAAATTAATGATGGTATATGTTCTATTTAATACGATTTACTTTTATAATTAATTTGTAATAGGGTGAAATAAGTCGGTATGGATTGCCTGGGACGTTTGAATGTCTTACATGTCCAGAAGGATGTGAGTTTTGTGAAGATGATCGACCGTGCGTTGTGTCATTAAATTGGGTTATGAGAACGGCCATATTAGTATTGTCGTGTGTCATCATTTGTTGCCTACCAATAGTGGTTATATTTACTTGGAAATACGGAAACGTCAAGGTTAGTATTTTCTAGTTTCGATTCCCTTATATTCTCTTTGACAGCTCAATAAGCGATAGAAATCCAATTAAATCCACAACAATGAAAAGGGAAAAACGTATTTGTTCCTTATAAAGAAAGAGGAATTTATAATGAGATTTACAATACTCCTCGTTTAGATCGTTAATTATATCTAATATTATTACAAATTACGCTTTGATTTCCTTTGCGTAATTTACGCTGATTCAGCGGGAAATTAATTAATTAATATTAATTACCTCTGTCTAATTTACATTTTTAACAGCTACAACAATTATTGGAATTTATAAAAGCATATAGGAGCGCATCCAATACATAAAATTGTGAATCTGTAAACACAAGCACAAATTTTATTACATACATAAATGCTGCAATTTGAAATTTATGTCCTGCAAAAAATACACACGCACATTACAACACATAGTTGATATAATGTTATACTATAAATAAACATTTTTATATCCAAATTAAATAGATATTTACGACTAACGATATTACATTTTTCATGAGGAATACTAAGTTACAAAATCTTTTGAAAGGATTCAAACGTTATTGTATATAACTTTGTTTATTTTGAAACACAACTCCAACTTCTAAATAAATCTTTCGTATTTATTGGACCGTCAATTTACTTAAGAATAATTCATGAAACTTTCTTTGCTTTATACGTTAATTTCGTAAATTCTGACCGTTGCTTTTAAAGCAATGTTTTAGTTTTGTAAAATCATACTTGGATAAAAATGACGATTTGGGGTTTATTACTTTTTAAGTTTCATATTTACGTTTTCGGAATTAGAAAACTTTTCGAACATAACATACATTTCGATAACATTTTTTTAAAGGATTTTCATCAAATATCTGTGCTAAACATTTTAGTTTCAAAAAGTAATTTAAACTTTATGCTATGTTTATTAACTAATTTATGAAAATTATTCCGGAAATAAAAACAAACACGGAAAGTATTAAACCGGAGAAAGTGTAAACAATCGGAAAAAGCACAGCTGGAAGTATATGAAAAAGCTTTAGTATTAAGAAAATTGCAAGAAAAGAAATAAAGGGCATGACAGGAGGAGTTATCTCGTTATTTTCATTTTGCCTCTATTTTTTTTTTAATATCGACTTAATAAAGATGGATTTACTATTGTGGTAATAAATATTTTAGTGCAACACCGAAGGGATGATAGCATTATCTTTAACTAAATATCTGGCATAACAAGATTTGAGAATTTAGTCAATGGAGCGTAAATTTCCCTCACTTAGAACAACGTTCAACACACATAAAGTTATGTTCGTTTCAGGTCGTAAGAGCGGCCAGCCCTGTTCTATTGCGTGTCATCACATTAGGAGCTTTTTTCATTTACAGCACGGTAAGGAAACCAAAGTCATTATTACTAAATTTTTTTCTCATTTCCCATTAAACAATTTCAAATCTTAGTCATTATAAAATTTTATGGAACGTTATACAAATCTAAAGCAAATTTGCGGTTTACATCAGACACATTCAACCATTTTACTCCTTTTTAATTCCATGAATAAACCTCGGGGACGAGCTCTGTCCTCAGTGAATACGATTCTTGATACAATGAATCTATACAACAACTGTGTCACAATAATTAAAACCAGAGAACATTAAAACATCGCAAATAATTTTCAATTTTACATTTGGGAAATATTCATTCAACTTACAGACTTTTTACTTTAAATAAATAATTTTCGACAACTTGGATTGACGTAAACAAAGCCGAAATTATAAATCTATACAAGCTTTTTTTTTAACCGGAATAATGAAAACAATTCTAAATTTCCATTAAAGCAAATCGAAGGCAAATAAAAATTACCTCAAAAGCACAATAAAAAAAATCGAACTCCTTGGAGGCAAGCAAATACGGCTACCTTTTTAATTTTTAATTTATTTTTAGACAATTGTTATGTATCCACGTCCAACTGTCTATACATGTACAGTACGCGTATGGTTAAGAGAAATTGGTTTCTCTTTAACATATGGTGCCTTGATGTTAAAAACTTGGAGGTATTTCACCCAAAATGCTTAATTTGTTATTATAAATGTTTTGTTTTAGGATATCTGTCATATTTCGTGTGAGATCTGCAAAGGCTGTCAAAATTACCGATTTGAATTTATTGAAAAGACTAGGAATAATTGTAGCAATTTTTAGTGTATTTTTGGTTATTCGAACTTTGGTGGCGCCCCCTGTTGTTATAGTTGGAAGAACCGCTGAAGATTTGAAAGCCTATTTATGCCGAACTGATTGGTGGGATCATTCATTTTCTATACGTAAGTTATATTTGTTTAAACTATGTTGGTATTGAATAACAATACTTAAATTTTAATTAATTCCAGTGGAAGTAATGTTTTTGGTTTGGGGTATAAGGTTATGCATTGTTGTGAGAAAAGCTCCATCTGAATTTAATGAAAGTCGATTCATATCCATGGCTATTTACAACGAGTTCATACTATCAGTTTTTCTAAATATATCAATGTAAGTGCAATAAATATAAAATGTAAAAAATAAATATTTCTTTGTAGGTTATTTTTGCAAAAGCCTGCAAATCCCGACTTACTTTTCATTATATTCTTTTGCCATACTCAACTGACTGTAACATTGTTATTATGTTTAATATTTGGAAGCAAGGTAACATTTCCAAAAATTATCATTAATTTATCAAAAATTCATTTTATTTAGGCTTATATGGTATTCAAAGGACAAGATCGTAGTGAAGATAGTTCTGGAATGATGTCAAAATCTCAAGCTTCAAAGTTCTTGGGCAAAGCTCGATCGGGGAATTCCCAATACACTAGCACTAATTCTTCATTAGCTGGTTTGGAATATTCAAAATTTACCGAACAAGACGTACATGAAGAATTTTTGCGTTTGTATACCCAGTTGGAACTACTGAAGGAAAAAAATATGAGGGTTGGAAATAGACATTTGGCTTCGAAGATATCCGCAATGCAAGACGCTGCAAGTCGACATGATACAGAACAAGCTGAATCAACAGCAAGAAAACATAGCAAAATAAACAACATGAAATCTATGATCACTGAAAAAATATCAATTGTTGAAGACAGTGAATTACCAATTAAAGCCAAAAGGCAAAGCGTTTCCTTCGCTCAAACAGCTGATATTTGCGGAACTGACATACCAACAAAAGATTCTTGCGATGAAGAATATTCAGGAGAACCGTCAACAACTGATGCCTCCATAGAATTAAGCAGTAGAGACGAGAGGAGTGAAAGTCCAGCAAATCGAAATGGTCGTATGCTCAAGTCTGGTCATGCTAAAACTCACGCTATTGTCATCAATTTGGACGACAAAAGTCGATTTACTGAAGAGGTGACAGTTTAGTGTACCAGTGTGGTAATTTTTCAATTGACTTACTTTAATAGGCGTTTATTAGGTGTGTCGAATTTTGGCCCCAATCGTCATTCCTAAAAAGCCATAAAGATGTTACCCCCGCTTTTTAAATTGGTGATATGTCAACATATCACTATATAATGTAATAAAAAGACTTCGTTTTGTATTTATTTCCATTATCATCGACTTTTTATACCCATGTCTTTCCATTAAATATCACAAATATAAATGTCTATATGTATATATAATTTAAAATAAAATCTACACAGTTATAAATATAACTTATCAAAACTGTGTTATTGAAATGTCATTAATAAATAATTGGAGATCAATAGTGTTTTATTTTTAAAAAAATAATAATACGAAAAAAAAACAATTTTACAATTTGTGACCAACAAACCAATTAACAAAAAATTTCAAAATGTGCCGAAATCCTCTTCAAATTCTTAACTTGTTTGGAAATTTGTATAAACAGTAATTAAATTAAGCATATTAAAAATGTTAAAATTTGAGATTTCATAAGGAATTTGTTAATAATTTGCAAATAAAAGTTCACCGTATCTAATTATTTTTTTACACATTTAAGAAATAATATATGTATCGATCTGATGATGTTCCGGTGATGGACGAAACGTCGAAAAGAAATTAACTGAAGTTGCGTTTCCAATCCAGTAAATTTAATTATAATAAATACGTTTTCTAAAATGAAAAAAATTTCCATTCTCTCTTACCCAGTATATTCTTAGTAGACGTACATCTTTATATAATTTCAATATTTTATACAGAAAATTAAATTTAAAGTTGGTTAAAGAAAGAAATATAGAAATATTACAATAAATTAATAAACATAACTTACAACTGAGATTGTGTGCTAATTTTATTCATCGCAACTTGTGCAATTTGAAATTAATTTTTGTGTATCAGTCGTTTTTATAAATCAAAGTAGACATTTTCATTTTGTATTGCATACTGTGCTGCCATACATAAACTAAAAACAGCAACGTTTGATATGTTGGTAAAGTAGAGAGTTTTTAAAAATTGAATGTAACATTAGGTCTGTTTGGTATCCTGAGCTGGTGTAGAAAAGTGTACACTACAAAATACAATCCGTACACTTTTTCGAACTAAATTTTGAGTGAATGTAGCTTAACACTACTTACACTTATTCAGCTCATCAAAAAGAATTTAAGTAACAGCATCAATTTGTAATAAATGTTTAATTTCAAAAAAGACCTATTAGGTCTGTTTGGTATCCTGAACTGGTGTACACTTTTATGGGGTTATGCCTTTGTTATACTGTAGTGTAACTAGCGCATTACACCAAATTTGTTTGGTACGTGCAAATAAGTGTACACCGGTGTGCAAATAAGTGTAGACCGGTACACTTGTAGTAACACCTGCTCGCGAGGTTGTGTAAGAAGTGCAGTCATGCGCATTACGATTTGTGTGGTCATTTACGATTTTAGCAGGAAATAAAAGAAACTGTATCCCGAATTATTTTAAGGAAATCGTACCCTTGTACAGTGAAGTTGAATTTAAAACACGAACTGGAAAAACTGAAAAGGCAACTGTAGTATAATGCAAAAAAAACTCGTCAATAAAAAATTTTGTCTTCATTCATTCTTATATTTATTTATTTATTTATTTATATTATTTATAATTAATACAATAAATTATTTTACTATGAACAAATTAAGTTGATAGCTGACGGGTCACATTGCACTAAAGTCGTTTGTTATGTTCATTTAAAAAGTA
>JAFFZR010013747.1:26704-37340 GCA_018397195.1 Lethrus apterus | reverse complement strand
TTTTGTTTTATGAACTTCCTTCGTAACCTAACCATTAATGAGATATGAAGCACCGCGTCTAATGTGGGACACCTGTATATACTATATTCGTTCTTACATTGGTAGCCCTGATTTGCTTGTCCTGTTAAAATGTTATACGTCCAAGATTATGTTCTAGATTAAGGGTGGGCAACCTTTTTTATAACATGGGCCAGAATAAATTTTACGTTTTTTCCGCGGGCCGTCGTAGTTAATTGTCACCTTCTTGTGACCTATAATTTTTTAGTCCGCAAATATGAAATAAATAAAAAAAAAGTGTTAAAATTAGTACTAAATTATGAACATACATGTTGCTATGTGCGTTTATAATCAATTCAAACTAAAAGAATTACAATGAAAAATATTTATTTATAATTTCTTCTAAAGATCTCGCGGGCCGGATAGAAACTTTTCGCGGGCCGGCGGTTGCCCACCGTTGCTCCATGCAATCCCGAATAAACCGGGTAAATCCGGAAAACTACGGGCAAAATCCGGCAAAATCCGGAAAACTCCTGGCAAAATACGGGAAAATCCGGGCAAAATCCGGATAAAGTCGGAAAACTCCGGGAAAAGTAGGGGAACACCGGGCATAACCCTGGAGAACTCCGGGCTAAATCAGAGGAACTCCGGACACAATACGGGATACTCCGTGCAAAATCCGGGAAACTCCGGACAAAATCCGGGAGTGTTGGCAACCGTAGCAAAAGTAGTTCCTGTTATCAAAAAAGTGGTTATCGTCCAATATCCAATTAATCGGTGTTGTCAAACTTTGACATGGGCCAGAATAAATTTTACTTTTTTTCCGCGGGCCGTAGTAGTTAATTGACACCTTCTTGTAACTTATAATTTTTTAGTCTGCCAATATGAAATAAATAAGAAAAGTGTTGAAATTAGTATGTACTAAATTATGAACATACATGCTGCTATGTGCGTTTATAATCAATTCAAACTAAAAGAATTACAATGAAAAATATTGATTTATGATTTCTTCTAAAGATCTCGCGGGCCGGATAGAAACTTTTCGCGGGCCGTAGCTGGCCCGCGGGCCGGTGGTTGCCCACCGTTGTTCTAGATTGTAGATTGAAAAACACTTTTTATCTACTAACTCATTGGACAACTTCTTTGGACTTAACGAACAATAATTGAACAGATTCGTAAACCAATATAATTAACAGTAGGTTAACCTAATTCTTGTTTGAATTTTAATGTAATTTTTCAAATTTACTTTTTAGGCAGCTTACGAACTAAATAGAAATAATAAAAAAATTAATTAGAAAAAGATAAATAAAATAAATATGCACACTTTAACGAACAGCACGCTTGAGCTTTAATACAATTGAATACAATTACTCACAATTAATTATTGAAAACACAACTGATACTTTCATCCCATCAGATTCCCAACGAATCTCGACAAAAAAAAATAAACATAATTCGTCAAAAAATCGCGCAGAATTCGAAATCCGTGTGATTAAAAATTTCATCAATCCGCATTGCAGTTGTTTTAACGGCTGGATGTCCCGATTTAACGTCGAGTCGGCTACGACGAAAATTTCCCGGTCATTAAAAAAAAGGAAAATATCAGTGCGAAGCAATTGGACTTTTCTTGGCGGTTAAACGAGCGTCGAATTCGATTGTGACCTGTAATTGTGAGACGTCGTTGTTTAAGCTATTGATTCGTTTGGCTTTTCGTTTTGTCAATTATATTTAATATAATATATATTATATAATAATAACAATAATATTATTATTATTGTTATTATAATAATAATAATAATAATAATAATATATTATATATAATCGTCGGAAAATTAGATGTTCTTTAATAAAATGGCCAAAATAATTTATCCACGATTTATTACATTATTTGATAAGTAAAACATTCAACTTTTTTTTGTCTTCAATATTTTGTTATGCTGCAATACGTTTCTAGATCCGCAACCATGATTTTAACTTTAAGATCTCTGTAATTGGGTTTGACCTGTTGAGGTGGCAGAACCAAGGGGTAAAATAAAAATAATTTTATATTTAGGTTATCCACCTGTTTTTATGTCGGATGATACGCCCGTGGTAACCGCACTAATAAACTGTAAAATATCGCTTTAAAACCGAAACATCAAAAATTAAACAGAAACATCAATTTCGATGTTAATGGATCAATTTACTAAATAACTTGACACGTAATTATGACGGCGAATCGTAAATTTTCACTAAAAACATCAATTTATTGCGAGGCAGTTGGAAAAATTACGGGAACAGTATTCACGGCAAATTAATGTGTTTTATCGGAATCGGTTGTAAAATTAAAATTTATGTGACGGTTTCCATAGAAAAATACAAATTTGTGTGTTTTAGTAATCTCATAACAAAATGCAACTATTAAAAACATAAATTTAAAAATTTAGTGAAATAACTAAACAAAAATGTTTATTAATCAGTACTGTTATTGTATATTAAACTTGTTTAAATGGAACAAACTGATGTGCGACTCCACCTATCGGTGGTCGCCGCAACATCAAGAGTCGTCCGCTACTTGAACATAGGACACTGCCGTTTTGGCAATAACACAGGTTCGATTTGCATTGATCGGTCACAGCAGCCATACTGACGACGGGTTAATCGCCCAGAAACTAACGTTAGTCTGCGGATGTGAGCGTTTAATGCAATGTCGAGCGTGTGTGTCCAATCTTGTTTAAATGGGTTGAAAGATAGAAAAAAATAGCATTGTTCTATTTAATTGATAAAATTCGTTCGTATAAAAGAAAAATGTCGAGAATGTTGACAAATTTTGATAAATGTAAATTCTTTCATTAAATGTTAAATGCATGTCTGCTCACTTAGAGTAAAATGATAAAATACGCCCCACATTTTGAAAAAAAATATGAATTACAAAAAACTTAAATATACGAGGGTTAGAACTTTAATAGTGGCAACTATTTATTTATCAATAAAAAAAATGGAACATGTGTGAAACTACAACTTCAATATGCCTTTAACGTCCATTTCATGAGACAGTACTTTCGCCATCGTTTCTTGCAACGCATCGTCTCCATATTCTCCTCTCTGACTAATTCTCTACCTTCATAAAATCTAACTCCGCACAATCCATATTGCAAGAAAACGACATTTTGTAGGTTATAGTACGTGCTTTGAAGACACATCGACGGAAGTTTGATAGAAATTGAAATTTATGCATCTCAATAATGCGTCTCACTTACCAACAAATTTTTTTAACATCATTTAAAGTTTTCATACAAAATTTTGTTTTTCATTTAAACTTAGAAAAAAAAAAAAACCAGCACAAATTAACGGCCTCAGTTAAATAGACGATTTAGTAGATGACAAGCGTCTAGCGACATCTAGCATAAATGTTCTGAATTATGTCGGCTGGGGCATATTCCCCACTGGGGCGTTTTTGACTGCTTTGCCCTACAGTGGCGTTCGCCGTCATAAAAAAATCTAATTATGACCATTTAAAACAGTGAAAAATACGAATATGATATAGAAAAGTCTTCATTTGCATTTTCATTCCATTGAAAATTTAACAATTTAGTCGCAGTTTTTTCTTCGTATGTCGCGTCTTGAAGTGCCCCCAGGGGACGTTTTATAAGATCCGAACCGGAAATTAAAATCCCCGTCGTCTTCGTCGCTTGAAACCGAGTCGCGATTAAGACGCCGTGCGAGACGATACGATGATGATTCTATGAAATCGAATTAGATCGACTTTGCAATTAAAATTTCCATCGAATTTTATCACGAGACGTGCAAAACGACAAAAATATCTCTATGTAAAATGTGTCGGACGTAAAATGCATTACGTTCTTTTGTTACGAAGAGGTCGTAGAAGGCGAAGTTTACAACTTCGTTCTTGTTTACCGATGCTCAACTTTAATGTGAAAATTGCGTTTGCCATACATGCGCTCTACTTTTCTGTTTTATCTGATGTTGGTAGTTGCTATGCATGAAATTTGTATGTATTCGATTTTATCTAATGTAATTTTTATTCGTGCGAGTCCTTAGGTGTAAATGTTTGATGGGATACTTATCTTTTATTTTTGAACGTAGAACCAATAAAGGACTTCAAATGTCATAAGTATTTATACGACACACAAATATTTTTAAACATTATGTTTCAAAATCTTTTTCAAGTAAGGTAAGGTGGGGTAAGTGTGTAGCAAAATTTCATTAGTTGATTTTTGCATCATTCTAACTTTTAAACAAATTGATCATTTGACTTCAGATTTTGATGGTAAGTTACTCTGAGTATTATTTAAAGCGGGAACAAGGCCAGAATAAAAATTTTAATTGTTTCTATATAACATTTTTTTTTTAATTTTTCATGTCCCTACTACACACTTACCCCCTAAAATGGGGCAAGTGTGTATCTGCTCCACAGTTTTGAACAGTTATCCATTAGCCATGTACAGGTTAAATGTGTAAAACTGCAATATTTTTTATGCTATTAAATTTAATTAAAATCTGTCGACTTCAAGTGAAGGTTGCATATGTGATTTTTTTTTATAAAATTGCAAATATTTCGAAAACTATCAACTTTAAGTATAGGAAGTATTGAACAAACTTACATTAAAATTTTACGTTCTACACGAATATTAAATAATATATAGGCTGTTCCATTTAAAATAACAAAGTAAGATACCGTATCGTAAAAACAGAACACCCTGTAGAATTGAAAATAATTTTGGCACATTCTACATATGAATCTGAATAAATGTTGTTTTATGAACTTCCTTCGTAACCTAACCATTAATGAGATATGAAGCACCGCGTCTAACGTGGGACACGCTGTATGTACATACTTATGTGCGCAATTTGGTTGGAGCTCAAGAAAAAAATTTGTAAAAATTCACCTTTACCTAAAAGAGCAAGTTCTTCACAAGTTTTTCTATACTTGGCAAAATGACAATTTTTCCCAATGTACCCCGTATCCGTACAATCACATATTAAACGATCTTCTTTAACAGAACATTTTCCCCCGTGTTCACAAGTATTCGGTCTGTGACACGGATCCACAAATTTACAATCATCCAAAGTGACTTCTCCGACAACCCGTTCCGTTTGTAATATAGATCTCGGCTCCAGATGAATGCCATTTACCGCAATATCCCTCATACAACCCACCACGCCGGTATTAGTCCTTGATCCACTCCCAATTTTAATTTTGTCCCCGATGGCAAAAGTCAAATCACCGAGACGTTCTTGCTTGTACTTGTTATCGACGGACAAGAACACTTCACCAGTTTCGTATTTTAAAGTTAAAGTATGCCAAATTCCTTTCGTTTTTTTCACGGTGATTAAATGGGTAATATTCTTTATCGAGTCGGTCAACTCGAAACGAACCTCATCGTTCACCACACGTATTTCCCAATAGAAACCTGTTTTGGCTTCGCTTGACGCCAACACACTTAAATTACTGCTGCTTTTAAAATCGAAAATTAAAGATAACTTATCCGTGTAGTTATTCGGCCACCAAATATGCGACGAAGCAAACGGATAAGTTATAGGAATGACTTCAACGTCAGCCTCGTAAAATTCCGGCCGTAATATCCCAATGTAATGCACTTTGGGATTAAGCTTTCTCAGTTCGTAAATAATCGATATGTCGTTATAAAACACATATTTGATTGATCCGGCGAAATTATTGTTTGACCAGAGACCCTTTTTCTTTTTCAATTCCGGTCCTCCGGCAATATAAATTTCCGGATCGATATACAAGAGCGAATTTCCAGTGATGTTCAACGTGACGCGCTCTTCGTTCAAAGACACGTGCACTTTGTCGTGTTCGTGGAATATCGTCAGGTTATTCCACTGTTTGAAATCGGCACTTTGTCCCAGTGTGATACTCATCGCTTCGTCGCCGAAATCCATTTCGACGTACACGGAATTGTTGTATATCGAAGCGGCTATGTAATGATCGATGCCTTGATCTCCGCCGCTTGCGTAAAATAATGCAGAGTCGTCAAAGCTGGTTCTGAACAACATCGAGAAACGATTCATAGCCGAATGCACGCGGTCTTTCCAATCGTAAACACGGTACGAAACGTAAGAGGATCCTCTTAATGTTAATACTGTTGATGCTGAAATTATGAATGTTTATTAGAAGAACTGGACACCCCCTTAAAATAAGACACATAGTGGCTTGCCTACTTTATAATTAACCTACTGTAGGAGAAATAACTTCATTAAAAAAAGGGTCCAAATTCGGACCAGTTCCTCTAACAAATTTATCGATGACTTACTGTATATGTCGCAATATTCGCCTTCGTATTGTGTTCCGAAACAATCGCACGTAAGCGTATGGTAATGATTGATACAACGAGAACCCTGAAAACACAAATTATCGTACGTTTGACATTTGTTCTTGCAACCCTCTTGAACGTTTTCGTGCTTTGTGGCAATTAACGGCGTTATTGGTAACAACTCCGATGCAGATTTTCCCGTACTCAATATGATGTCCTTTATACAACCAACAAACGATTCTATTATGTATTTAACACCGTGTAAACGTTCTTCCGAACTTAAACCTTAAATATAAACAAAAATATTATACAAAAAAAAATCAATGGATATTCACCTCCAATTAATATAACTGAAGTAACGTTTGCAGCGACCCCGTAATTATTATCCTTGTCAAGTCCCATCAGATCAGTTTCCTCTTTCAGTTCATCGACCATAGCCATCAATCGTGCCCCATGTACGTCTATCCTCACCTGAAATTTCCTAAAATTAGTCAATAAAAATTTACTTTGAGAAATCACACCCACCGTTACAGAATGCCATTCATCACGATTCAAACCATGGCCCACGGTCAAAGCCGTGGAATGTTTACCGTACACATGCACCACCTTAAGCTGGCCTTGCTGCACGATGATGTACAAAGCGTACGGTTGGAGCGACACGCCGGCCGGGACTTTAACATTATGATAGGCCAAGAGACCATGCGGTAATCTTGTACGGAATTGGAAAGAGATTTGCCGACACAATCTATAAATACAAGATTAAAATTCTTAGGTGTAAATGCTTGAAACAGAAACCTATTTTAATTGACTTGAAAGGTCAATTTTGTTAGTGTGTTCGAAATGGATTACTTTTAAATGTTGCGGTTTATGATGTGTTGACATTTTTCTTTAGTATTTATGTTTGTAAATGTCAAATCTTGACATTTACAAAATTGAATTTTTAAAATTAATAGGTCTGTTCCAACAAGGAATTCCAAACGATTCGGGATTCTATCTGCCAATAAAAACATTCAATTTCATTTGTGACTAACTTCAAGTAAATGAAATTCGCTCTGTGATAGGTCGAAAAAATCGGGAATCGTTCTAAATCGTTCCGAATCGTTTGTTGTTAAATTTTATTTCAAAGTTGTAAGAAATACCAACATTAAAAAATAAATATTATTATTAAAAAAATGTTTTTACTTATTACTTATTTGGTATATATTAGTTGTTTTAATTTACAAAACAATATAGTTTTCATTTTAAAAAGTCGATTTCAAAAATTACTTTTTTTTCAAAATTCGTGATAAGATTATATACAGGAGTCTCTAAACATTATACCAAATTTCTTTAGATATTTTGTAACTTTGATTCAAGGTTTTCGATTTATTTATTTTTTTTTTTTTTGACAATTTAAAAGAATTGAAAACACAAACCTCAACTGAAATGTTTGTATGATGTCCCCGTCGATTTGTATGAAGGTGTTCGACTGAGCGAACATAAACGTGGTGTGATTACCGGTTTCTTGAAACGTCAGTTGCGGCCCCCGATCGTGTTTCGGAACGGCAACTTGTACGCCGATTTCGTCTGCAAAAAAAAAAAAACAGACCCATTAAGGCGCAAAAATTACAAAAAGTCACGTTACCATTTTGAAGACCGCATCTCCGCATACATTGTAGTTCCGTGTCGAATCTGTTCTTGTCGTTTCCGGCGCAGCCGCCCCATATGAACATCGAGCACATTTTCTTATCCGGATCGTAGGCCCATTTGTATAAATTTCTGTTGCAAGGGCCCCTATCGGCCGGTCCGGGACATCTTTGCGCCGTTTCTTGTTCCGACATTGCCGACGTCGTAATCAGGAAAGAATTGATCAAAAGTAGAAGTAGCATAATGTCTATAAAAGACAACAAATTTTGAAGATACAGCAAACAATGAAGACGTAATTAGGAAATGTGTTCAGATCATTTTTTTTGTTTTTTTTTTACCCCAAAATCACTTACTCCTTTGGTTGTTCGTCATTATTTATTTTGTCCCTGGGGTACTTTCAGGTAAATTATAATACATACAATTTCGGAACGTCCATTAAAAAACAAAGAAAATTATTCCCAAAAAAAATTGCTGAAAATTTCCAAAGCAGATCAAACCGCTTAAAAATATCTAACGTAGAATTTACAAATAAAAAAAATCAGTGGTTACAATCTAGGTTAAACAACTGTGTGTATATAAACGGAGAAAACAAATAAGTGACGCAACAAAAGATACTAAATGAATGTTTGTTTGTTTATAATTTTGTAAAACAAGTTGACTTTGATCTTTTGCGTTAAATTTTTTTTAATAATAATAATAATTTAAAAATTTTTCTAACAGCTTAATGTGGCTTAAATTAGTTGCTTCGTAATAAATCCTAATAAAGCACGACGAAAGACTGAGGTAGGCGATAATAACAGTGATTTAGAACTAATGTACTAACGATATATAATTAATTTGTACATATTATATCAAGACTTATTTCTCGAAATTACCGTGTAGTCGGATTCAATTACCGCAAATTGAGTGAATTATTTTACGTAAACATGCAAGAAAAAATATAATCGTATAATTGACATAAATTACTACTTGATTAGAATGTATAAACAATTAATTATACTGGTATTTTTTATTCAATCATACGTTATCAGTTATCATACATCGTTGAAAAGAGAATAAAAAGTTCTATTCAGTAACATAAAAATCCAATATGGCGCCCATTTAACTTAAGGAAGTTGATACGAGTATCTCAAAAGTAGCCATCTTGAATTTTTGTTCGACACCAATTGGCCGCTAGCTTTGGGGAAGGTATATTTATCTGCCAACCTATAAAAAAATTGTGACTTTGTCTTAAGTTACCAGGGGATAAAAATAATAAAAATTTTATTATTTTGATAATTTTACTAAAGAATAAATTTAAATTGATGTCAAGCTAATAAAACGGAAATTTTAAATATTTTTTTGACTTATAATAAATAATCATTAATAATAACAATAATAATAACTAATAACAAACTTCCTCGTAGCCGTAGTGTACGTTTCATCTTTGACCTTGCCAACTGCAGATCATGTGCGTTTTTAAAAATATGTAAAAATTCGCACCTTCGTATATAACAAAAGTATATACAGAGTGAGCAATTGGAAATGACCACCACGTGACCTCAAATTTTAAGGTGGCGACATTGCTAAGTTGGTACTATTTTATAACTATAACCTTAAAAGAAGAGAAGTGTCAAATTATTAGCTTGATCAGTACTTGTATACCTTCAAAATGACTTCTTTTTTTACTTAGAAGAATAAATTGCTTTTTAAAAGACTACATTTAATACAGAAATAATTTGGAAAAAGGTTTTCATTCCAGTATTTATGACAGATGACAGAACGTAAATACAATAAGCAGTATGGGTAGCAGTAAAGCAAAAAAATACACTATTTTTGTGATGTATGTGGTCACGTGATGGTCACTTCCAGTTGCTCACTCTGTATAATATGTCATAGTTAATGAATTGGATAATCTGGATAAGTGAGTGTGCGTTCGCCGGTGACCTTGTAGTATTTGCGAAAAGCGAAAGTGAACTGAAGAAAAATTTAAACATCTGGAAGGAGAAACACTGAAAAATTTATAGATAAATGAAGAAAAAACAAAAATAATTGTTATTGGAAAAAGAGACTTAGAGTCTTAGTAAACATCGTATTTCATCCAATATCTGTTGTCTTTACTTTTTCGCTACCACAACGAAATCTCGCTGTCATTGTCATTTTGTCATTCCACCTCTTTCGTCCAATTAACCACTTTCTCTTATCGATACTCAACCCAAATTATTACCATTTGAAACTATCAAGAATTTGGAATGTCAGATAAAAACTGAGCTTAGCCCAAATTTACATATTTTTTTGGCTTGTTATTTCATCTGATAATTATCTATGTTTTATGTAATAATCTTGCATTTTTTACATGCACGAACGCCATCACCGTCATTGTTTAATACATTAGAACCGCCGTTTTTGCTAATTATTTCCTAGGGTTCCTAGTACACCTGTTAATTTATTTGGCTTGCATATTTCATTATTTAAACATGTAAGAGAGGAAAAGGTGCTAATAAGTCTAAGTAAACTTACCTGTAAGGTTTCACATTTTACCAACATTTCGATTGGATTGGGTTTAATCTGACATGATCATTCACAAGCCTCTAAATTGAACCCAAGTAAGTCCTTTTTTACATATATATTTTTTGTAACATCAAACACTTACTCCGTCTTCATTGTTTCCATACTTAAACTCAACTATTGCAAAAGGAGTACAGATGGAATGAATTCCATTGGACAGATTATTTTTGCACGTCATGGGTTGTATA
>JAFFZR010013747.1:0-26596 GCA_018397195.1 Lethrus apterus | reverse complement strand
ATTCAAAAGGTTGGTTTTTAAAAAATTTTAGAATAAAGATGTATAGGTTGTATGGGTTGGGTTCGCCCCGTAATTGAAATTCAAAATGAGTACAAAGGAGTACGGTTGGTCACTTTAGCCATGGTTTTTTCCGTATATGTAAATCTTCTATGTGTCATGGTATCTGTATTCTATTTATCTCTCTTTGTCAACTTTTTCCATTTTATACAATCTTGTTCAGGACCTTTCTTCATCTTTTTTAACTCCTCTTCCATCATGCATTTTTTTGTTAAATACTTTCTTTCTTGATTGTATTTTCAGTTCTTCTTGTGATTCTACTGTATCTTATTTTGTTATTTTAGACATAGGTTTTTGTTATATTGTTGTGATTTTGTTGGTTTGCATCGTCGTTTTTATTGTCCTGTTTTGTTTATATTAACGAGTTGTCTCTCTCTGAGTTACATTTAAATTAGTATTTCTTTTCAATTCCAGCACCTGGTGATTCAAATTCATCCTATCGCGTCGTTTCGGGACCTTCCTGGTTCATCATTTCACATGCTTCCCATGAATACATACATATTTCCTTCCCTTTTATTCAATATTTTTATTGAATCACGAAGAAAATTTGCAAAGTGGGACATGGTTACAATGGACTGTCAGAATTAAATAGATTTCCTCAAAGCTGATTATATTGGGCACATTTGGATGAGGTGTTTGTGGAAAAAGGCGAATAAATATAGGATGTAGGTTAAATATAGAATGCGGTTTCTATGAATTGGAGCACTGTATGTGGGAATGCAAGGAGGAGAAGAAAATGAGAAAGTGAAGAGGAATGAAAGGAAAACCCTAATAGCTTAACTGGAAGAGTTTGCGCATTGTCCGGATTGTTGGTTTTCTAATGACATAGTCATTCGACTTCAGTTTACTATGTTCAAGTGGCGAACTTGATGTTGCGGCGTCCACCGATAGGTGGAGTCGGACATCAGTTTGTTACAATCTTTGTAATATTTGCTCATGTCAGCTTCACCACAAAGTAAATTAGTTGTTTAATAAAACAAAACTGTTGAAATAATGCAATTTTTGAAAAAAAAAAATGCTATTTTTCTCGATGGATACTTTCGATTCTTTGGATCGTTTAGGCATTTATTTCTCTACATTCAATTGAAGAATTTTTTCCCCGATTTCGATTTTCTCATCCCTGTTCCCTGTCCTTCGTACTCTTGACATTTCGACCAAATCGATAGTTTTCTATAATCGTAACGGACTTTACGGAGTGACGTCATTCGACCGACGAAAGGGTGACGGCATCGATGAAAACTTCTCACCTGTAAAATGTCATCTTTTTAAGGTTGGATGGTTTAAGTACGACGAAAAAAAAGACGCCGGGCCATATTAAAGCCACGTTTAAACGATCGGCATCGCAGTCTTTCGACGGATTTTCCAGCGAGAGGTATTTGATTTTCGTGCTTTTGGTTGTGGGTCGTGGTATAGGGGGTGCGAATGGTCGAGTTGCGGTAAGATCCTTTTTATAATTTGGCTGTTTATTTAAACAACTTCAAAACGACTGGATTTATTTATAATTTTGACAATCGTAACTCGCAATAATTTATACAGAGTATAATAGTGTGGGATTCTACTATAGCGAAAAAAAAATTAGATAAAAGTTATATGATTCTAATAATTATACAGAGTGATTCATAACGTACGGAGGAGACTAAAAGGGTCGTAAGAGAAGACCAAAATAAATATGTTTTCTTAGTAAACTTTTGACGAAAACACAGTAACCAGAAAGTTACAGCAAGTTAAAGTTAAATCGATTAATGAACATTCTTTACAAACTAGTAACATTTTAAATTTAAATTGAAGATACCTGATTGTTATTTATGTAAAATTAAAAAAATAATAAAAATTTAAAAACATAAAAGTAGCATAAAATGCTTAAATAATTGGTGTTCACTTATTGAGAACGGCTGACTATCAGTGGTATTCAAAAAGTGGGTGTTAAGAATTTTAAACTGATGTAACTTTCGTTATTGATCTTTGGTCAAAAGTTTACTAAGAAAAAATATTTATTTTGATCTTGTATTACTACCCTTTCAATCTTCTCCGTACGTTCTAAATCACCCTGTATAAGCAAGCAAAAATTATTTTCGCAGTAATAACGAAACAACCTGTATAGTTGAAAATAGTTTATAATTTTTTGTATGGATTTAGTTATTTCATCACAAAATAATAATGGCAGTTATACTGAGTGTTCCGTTTTTTTCTGTACACGATCTTACTTCGTTATTTTAAATTGAACATCCTGTATATTTTTATATTTTGATTTTGTTTGAGTGATTGTACCTGTAAAGTGGGTCGTTTTCCAGTTATTTTGATTTTTCTTGAAAATATAACGGTTGGAGACCTTAAAAAAAATTAATTATAATGGGATATTTGAATAAAACAATTTTGAGCTCTTGACGTATTGACTGCTTTGTTGAAAGATAAAACAAACAAGGAAATTAATTGAGAAGGACAGCAAAAATGGTATCAAAAAATGCCAACAGAAATTCAAAGAAAGATTGAAGGGAGAGAATGTAGAAAAAATAACAAATCCAGAAGAGTTGACTACAACAATACAAAAAATTATAACAAAGAAGACTTGAAATCGAAAGGAAGCGATTAGAGCGGAAGAACGTAGAAAAGGAGATGTGGAATAGCTCGAAGGGCGTAGATGCTGGCCATAGATACACAAAACATATAAAGATATGTGTATATAGCAGGACGCCAGTGTATTTTAGGGATAATAGAAGCGCATATGGGGAAGAAACATTAGCAAAGTTCAGAACGAAGAAAAATCAGACAAATACTGGATGGATGATGACTGTACAAAATTTAAGCTTTGCAAACGGAACCGACGATCGAAGACATTGGATGGAGGAATGTAGCGGACTTTAAATGCCAGAAAATAATTGAAAGAGTACAAGGAAATAAGGATTGGAAATACCAACAAAAATAAATCAGTCCATTTGTCGCAATCACAGAGAATATTTTAAGGACATAACTGACCAGGTTCAGGTTTAACATATTTATGTTTCGTTCACAATATGAAATAAAAAAATGTTGCATATGTTGATAAGTGGTGATGAAGATTCGTGTTAAATATATGACTTTCGACGTCTTTGAACGCCATCGATCAGAGAACTAAAGGAAACTCCTCGCGACTTATTTTTAGCCTCGCACACATCCAACACTAAATCATGAATGAATCGAGTTTTACCGATGCGAAGCGTATTTATATCTCTCCCTATCGCAAAATCAAATGATGCACTCATTCGCGAGAGCAAGAGCGCAATAATAATTTTTAACATTCGCACCGCCGCGCGCGCGTCTCTATATTTAGCAGCGGCAATGTTAATTTCCATCAATGAAAATTTTCAAACGTAACTAAGAGCGCGCTTTTCCCGACGTTTTCCGCACGTACGCGTTTCGCAAGAGAAGCCGCGGGGTCGGGAACGCACGTGGAAAAGGACGAGATGTGCCCCGATGAAGACGCTTTTCGTCGCGATCGGCCGTTGAACTTTCCACCTAGTTACCTACATCTCGCCGAGCACGTGTCGAATGGAGGGGAAGTGGTGGGGTTCGCGGAAAACTGGAAGGGATGTAATCCACGATGACGTCAATGATGCATTTCTTGAATCACGGTAATGTGGTAACACGGATTACGCGTTGATCTCTGTAAAAAAAAATAATATGCGGAGGGGAATTTAATTTTTAATCGTTGACTTACGCTGGAATGATAAGTCTTTCATCAGTCGAAGAAATCAATTTCTAGTCTACGTTAAGTCAGTTGATTATGATTTGTTTAAATATCAGTAATTAAGATTTTTCATATTTTTATAAATAATGTCTTTCCTATTTGAATTCATTATCTTAATTTGTCTCCAAATCAACGATTACTTGATATAGAGGTGATTTTGATATTGCTTACGCCAGTGGTGTAAGCCCACGACCCGCGGCACATGAAGTTAATTAAAAATAACATAGAATTTAAAAAAATAATTTTTTTTTAAACAATACAAGTTATTAAATGTTTTGAATTTCAATTACGGAGCGATCCAAACCCATACAAAATCTGTATGTATGATTTTGTATGGGTTTGGATCGCTCCGTAATTGAAATTCAAAAAATTTAATAACTTGTATTGTTTAAAAAAAAAATTATTTTTTTAAATTCTATGTTATTTTTAATTAACTTCATTAAAAATTGGTGGCCTATGTTCATATATGTATGAGTTTGACACCACTGGCTTACGCTATTTTAATAGGCGAAAAGATATGCCAGAAAAATAATTCATGGACGCATTTTAAAGTCGGTGCCTTTAAAGGACTTAGTAGAAAGAAAAATAAAACAAAATCTATTTATCGAAAATTTTAATTGAAAATAAGACCACCTTTTTTGCACATTTAGGTTTAGGCTGAGCTCAGCTATCACCTGTTAAAATACTGTAACTTCAATCAGAATCACCCTATATATTTATTCTTTGCTCCTTACACAACCGATTATTATTATCAAACTTTTTAATAAAGCTACGCAGATTTTTGTCGTTGACTGTATATATTATACAGGATAAATTCGAAACAATTCAAATAATTCACAGAAATGTTCGCAGAACATTAATTCAAGTAATTCACAGAAATATTCGCAGAACATTTACCAAGTACATAGTTTCAAATTACACGATTACAAAAACACATTCATGGTAAATACTTACAGTATAAATAAACTTGTGCACCTTCAACGAATTGATCTTTGTAATGACCTTGCAGGGATGTATAGAAAGTTTCTAAAATATTTTTTGTGTCTTATCAATAAAGATAGAACTGCCGCTTTTGCGGATTTAGATGATGGTCAGCTCTCACCTTTCATTATTAAATAATTGTAATAATTGTACTATACTGTACAATTAATATAGGACGCTTCTTTGATTGTATGGTCTTTTGTGGCACATTTTACAACAAAACAATCTGCGAGGATTTGTATGCATTTGTTTTGAAATAACAACATGTCAATTAAAATCATAAATACTTCAATTTGTTGTATTACGATAAATTATGTTCGTGCGTGTAACGTTTTTAAGTCGATTATTAAATAAACATAACCAGTGCCCTCTATTGTCTAATAGCGTAAATACCGATGATGTATGCCTTGTAAAATATGTAAGAAACAAAACTTCCTTTGTGCATTGGGGGGTGGGGGTGGTGGGGTAAATATTAAAAGGAATTTATACAAAAAGCCTTGCAAACATGTGTAACTTAGAAGGGTTCGTTCCGTAATAAAAAAATTTTGTATTATTATTATTACTTCCTTAAGATTACAGTAAAAATTTATTTGTTCCACATTTTGACATAAATAACTACCTAGAAATAATTTAATATCACAAAAATATATGGGTGAGGTTCGCTCCGTAATCGAAAATTACAAATACGTAAATCAATAAATAAAATAAATTTTAAGAAATATAAAAATTTTAAAAAACATTTGTCTTTCTAGATAGGTTATTGAATTAGTGTAATTATTTTTGTTGTTTACAGATTTTGGAATACCTGTTTATATACAAGGTTTTAAAATAATGTATTGCTATTGCATGTCTTAAGATGTAATAAAATTCATTAAAAAAAAAATAAATTCGTTTGTTATGCAATTCCGATTGTTGAATAATAAAAGCTATGCGAATTAAGTTGAGACTTTTTTTTAGCAGTTATTCAATTTTTGACATTAAGACATTGTAACGCCACGTATACAGGTGTTTCTAAAAACAGAAATGAACTTTTTTAATTTCAAGAAAAAATATTGCTCTACAATGGCGGTGGTTTGACGTTTTGCACAAAACTTTTTGTTTTCATATTATATCGTATTTTTTTACTTTTAAATAATTGCTGCACTTTACTTCTATAAGGAACTGTTTTTTATATTGTTAATAAACAATGTCTTTTTAAATACTTTTAAAATCGACACCTGTCACCTGTCACATACCGGAAATCTGGTTGCGAATTTACACTGTGTAAACGAGCGAATTTTTTAAATGAGAATTTTAATTTACTCCTCCGAATTTACGAACGTAGTATAGCACAATTACATTAAAAAAATGTCTTACTAACATTT
This sequence comes from Lethrus apterus, assembly GCA_018397195.1. Taxonomy (NCBI): domain Eukaryota; kingdom Metazoa; phylum Arthropoda; class Insecta; order Coleoptera; family Geotrupidae; genus Lethrus; species Lethrus apterus. Next base: position 20,470 of record JAFFZR010013747.1, on the reverse strand, counting down.
TTATTTTAAATGACAATCAAATAATAGGCCGAGATGCAATTCAGTGCGTCTTTTTCTTTTCTTTCCGATGACATGGGCAGGTCCGGTTTTAGTTTCGAAATTACGGAAGTTAAAGTTAAAGTTCTGGAAATCTAGACTATATACCTGTCTAGCGTTTTACATTATAGATTAAGTAATCGGGTGTTTTTAAAGTCATATTAAGTGTGGAATTTCTTTTGTTTTCAGTGGCAACTACCTGGTGCGTGTACGTGCACAGGTGATGTCGAGGGATGACAGCTCGGGGGGTTGGGTTCCTTTGGAAAGTGGGGGACTCAGCAACGTTTCCGTCAGAAAGAAGCCCCGGGCGTCGCCCTCGACAGCTCCAGGTACCGAATCCGGAAAGCCGAAATACGATTATTTGATATACGGGAAGCGTATCAGTGACCAAAGTGTAAGTATATTTATTCAATCGTAAATGGAATTGAAAACAAAAATATTTTTACAGATTGTACTTAGCTGTACAATAAAGAAGGACTTTGAGTACAACAAGGTGATGCCGACGTTTCATCACTGGAAGACCGGTGATAAGAAATTCGGACTCACTTTCCAAACGGCTGCAGACGCGAGGGCATTCGATAAAGGAGTTCGAACCGCCGTTGAGGAACTGCTGGACGGTAAGTGGAGTCCTGTATTTAAACATTCTATTTTCGCCGATTTTTTTTATTCGGTTTGTGTCGCATGTTTGCGATATACTTCAAGTAACTTAATTCAAGTTTGAATTCAGTTTCGATTTAATTGGCTATTAATAGTACTGTGATATTTTACTTGAAGTTTGTCGTTATTTTGATTTGATGCTTGTTTTAGATTTTTTACGTTCGTCCCCGAACCCTGCTTACGTTGTAGGGTGTTAATAATATTTCTTATCTGCTCTATTTGCATTTTTTTCATTGCTTCCTTACTACGGGATTCCTACATGGTGAGTATGAGTACGTTTAAGTGATTCCCAATTTAATATTGTTTTTTTTATGAATCGTGATCAACCGACTAAAGTTTATATTTTGTCACAATTTTTATTATTGCAAGACGAAGAAATACAAAACAACAATTGGATTTCACATTTAATACAATTTTTTTTTTTGTTTAAATGGAATTGACTTTGTAACATTTGTCTTTGTTGTAGGTTTGGCGGAAACTTATCCATTATCACCTCTTCACAAACACAAAGATGTTGGAGACGACGATGTGTTTATGGTATGTCATTTTTACACTGTTTGTAAAAACTTTATGAATGTCAATACCACGAGATGAGGTACCAAATACATAAAAATAATATTAGGCTTGTAATTAACTAATTAATAACTTAATAATGAAGACAGACGTTTAGTCCTTCCAATATTGTGTATATTTATCAAATATTACTTTGTTACAACTTGTTTCTGTTATAAGATTTATTTATCGAGTTGTGAATTGTGGTAGAAACCTGACGTCTCATGTAAGATTTTCAATAAACACGTGATCGTTAAAAACAAATGATTTTGAGTTACTGATACACGTTCTCTTTTAGACGTTGAATCTTCCACAAGAACCTAAAGACTCCCGCAGTTCCAGTGATTCAAGTACAAAGGGCACCGATCACCTTCACCGGATACACTACATCGGTAGGGATCGCCCTCTAGAACCAAGGCAACCAACCTATGATCCAATTAAGGGTGAAAAAGGTACTTGTTGGTAATTTTTTTTTTTTAGTATTTAAATAATTTAATTTAAACAAGTTTTATTAAATCTAAAAGTAAATCATACACCATTTAATACTTAGTTTCATATTTTTAAAGTCATATATATCTTGCCATCTTCAGTATGTGACCACTTTTCTATTTTATACTTGACTGTTATTTGTAGATAATTGTCACAACAATAATTCTATTCATTGAATAAAATGCTCCCGTTGGTTTCTATAGATTACTATTCCCTCTGTCTTTTTCTGTTTTCTGTATATCTCTTCCTACTTTTATATTCTGCTTCCTCATAAAATTTATTTCTAGATTCTGCAGTCTTTTCTTCAGTCGGAGCATTAATACATGCTCCGACTTTTCCCTCTCATCTAGTTTTACCATTTTAACTTCTAACATCATTTCCAACTGTATTAAGTAATGATCACTGTTTATCTCCTCACTTTCACAACGTTTAACCGTTTTAGAATTTCTGGGTTTACTTTTGAACATACTTCTCGTGTAAACTATGTATGTCTTTGTTGGATGTATAAAGTCCATGATAAAAATTGTAAACAAATTGTAAATTAAATAATTTTGTTATAGGTGAAAATTATTCATACGTACAACTAACGGCAGTGCACGATTACATATATCCGGTAGTAGATGATCAGAAACCAAGCCTGACAAGACGAGATTCTGCATCAAGTCTAAAAAAAGATTCCGAACTGGTTTCTTCCCACAAGCCGCCACTGCCGTTCAAAACGAAACCCAAGAAATCATCAAAATTGCAAGTGCGTTGCAGACATTGTCACGAGCTGTTCACCGAAGACAAGAATCCGAAAGGATCGTGCGAATACGCACCGGACTGTTTGAAGTCGGCGATAAACACGATAACGTGCATTGGTTGTGCGCAGTGCTTGTGCTATCACTGTGCTGCTGACAACGAAGGCGAATTTGCGCAACATCCGTGCGAATGCACGTACGACGAAAACTGCACGAAAAGGTGGATGTGTTTGACTTTTTTATCGATATTCGTACCGTGTCTGTGGTTCTATCCGCCGCTGAAACTGTGTCACTGGTGTGGTGTCCAGTGCGGAATCTGTGGTGGTAGACACACGATGTGATGTCAAACAAACATTTTACGATATTAATGACTATTTTTTTAATCGAATTTTTTGTATAATATATTTATTTTTAATACGATTTTTTTTACTTTCGTACTATTTAAAAATGGCGGAATAAAACGAAGGGTTTCGTTCGTTCGGTTTCGTTTATATTCCGCCGGGCTATTTTGTTAATATCGTAAAATGGTGACGTGTGTGAAAGTCAGTGCTCAATCAAAGAGGTTGTGAACACTATCAATAATTAAAAATGGTTTCCAATACTTTTTCTAACGATAAAAGACTGTTTCGTTTTGTCTCTCTATTTGTTGATTTTACAAAAATATAACTAATTTTATAGTATTCGATGTGTTGACACAAATTGTGCGAATTACGTACGAAATCGAACATAATTTAAAAAAAAAATTAATAACAACATACATATCAAATATCCTCAAAATTATATTTTGCATATTTAATTTTACTAGAACCGTACGTTCTTAAAGAACCGACCTCTTAATAAATGTAGTACTTAAATATGATTACGTATGTATGGCAGAATTTGTGGTACACTTAAAATCGTTACGTTTTGAAATTGTTACAATTAATATATTTTTGAAATTCTTTTGACAGTTATCGAATATTCTATATTGCGTTGTTTCACGACGAATTTCGTAATAATATAAAACGCCAATCTATGTCTGTATGTTTAAATATTGACTGAATTCATTTAGAACTGGGTTAGTAACATACTGCCAAGTTAAAACAAAAATGTGACAAATTCATCGATAATCGTAGACATTGATTATGACAATAGTCCTTCTGAAAAGGTTTGAAGAAACTAAATGATTTAGTGACCTTTTAATGTATAACAATAACGATTATTACATTTGATAAAGGTCATAGTATATTATATGTACGTAGCTTTTTAAGCTAAAAAATATACCTTTGAAGTTTTGGATAATCCTAACAAGGTTTAACCACAACCATGTATATTTAATATGAACATATATTTTGTTGTTGTTGTCGACAAAATTTAACAACACCAATTTATCTGATTGTTTTTCGTAAAATGCTAATAGTGACCATGACATAGATTTTAAGGATGTCTTGAAAACCATTTACTTGAAAAAGATTCTTAAGATTAACATCGAACGTTTTGATGTAATTTTAAGAAATTTTATATAAATTGTACAGTATCCATGAATATGTATATCCAGGGTCCCGAAATATATTGGAACATATCTGCCCATAATCAATCGTTGCTTTCTGTGGAGATATGTTTCTGTGTACAAAAATGCCAGGCAAAAACAAACGACGTTTGAAAATTACATATTTGTTTAAAACTTAATTTGTGTAAAACTGGCTGCACATAACCAAGGGCTCAGGTTGTGTTTTGTCACATTTTACAAAAATCTATTTAAGTTGTTAAATTATATGAGCATAGTTTTCTATAGAAATGTTTCGATAATAAACTGTGCTTTGTGCATTTTTTTTTTCAAAATGGGAATTTGAATGGAAACGCGATAACAGTAATCCATTCATTTTCTTGCGTCGTTTGTGGTTGTCGCTTTGTGTAAGTGTAAGACGTTTGAATTGACGCGAATGAATCGATTTCAATGTCTTACAAGATGTAACCAGTACACATTTTGTTGTAAATTACGCAGTCGAGTAGATCTCGATTAGCTGTATGGTCAGTGTATTGTTTGTATATATGTTTAAAAAAAGAATGACCGCTTGTATTAAAAAAAAGTCGTGTGAATGATATTTTAATTATATAAGAACAATATAAAACAATATGTTAATGGTGTTGCCTTTTACTTACAAACCATTACAAATCTCCTAAGTTTTATCCTTATTGTTGAATTTTTCTATATTTGATTATTTCCCAGTTATGTAAAGTTAAACAAACATGAAAACTGGCCTTTAGTGTTATTTATAAAAAATAATAATCTTGAACGTTAAATTTCAGCTAGGAAGAGGTGCAACAGATGTCGTCATTAAATCAATAGAAAAATGTCTCCGATCATCGATAAGGTAAGCTTCCATGTTTATTTAAATATTTGCGTTTAAATAATAAATACTGAATTAATTGAGAACTTCAGTGCAAATATTTATTTCAAAAATGTACAACCCTTAGTATTAAAAATAAATTATTTTACAAGTGTAATACCCTTTTCCTCAATAATTTTTTGGCTAACGTCCCACAATTTAACTGAAATTTCTTCATCGAATTTAACTTTGGATTTAAATATTTTGCAATCCCTGTAGAACAAACCAGACACGTTATCCAGACTTGGATCAGTCGCACAAAAGATTGGAGTTTGTGCACCCTGAAATTAATAACTTACACAGGCTAATATTTATTTCCAAATTACCTGTTGTGAACTCCTCATAAATAAAAACGCTGCAGGTATTATAAAAACAATATATTTAAGCATCCGTCCGATGTGGTTACGAAATAATGATGTGTAAACCCATCCAGGACACACTGAATACGCATTAATACCCCTCTCTTTGATTCGTTTCGACAACTCTTTGCAAAAATACATGTTTGCCAATTTGGAGTTTGCATATAAATTTTTGCAATTTTCCGGGTTTTCCAAACAAAGATTGTCAAAATCTATTGTGCCTTTATGGTGTAGCATCGAAGAAACGATTACGATGCGAGAAGGCTTTCCATTTTCTAAGATGTCTAAAAGTAAATTCGTTAACAAGAAATGGCCGAGGTGATTAACACCAAAGTGTATTTCATATCCGTCTTTTGTGATGGCCCCCGAAGAATCTTCAAACGAAACGCCCGCATTATCAATCAAAATGTTTATACTGTTATATTGTGATTTTACACAATCACAGAAGTTTTTCACTGATGATAAACTAGCCAAATCCAACTCCATAAACGCCTACGATTAATTGTTAAAATTGAATAAGAAATAAGATATGGGTACCTTTTTCGACTTTGATTTAGTTTGATTGTTAATTTTGGTAATTGCTTTTAATGCTGCATTTTTGTCTCTGCATGCGAATATTACCTCTGCTTCTCTTTTACACAGTTCTTTGGCTATTTCGTAACCAATACCACTGTTTGCTCCGGTTACAATTGCCACTTTTCCCTTTAAGTTTAATTGATTTTTACATTGTCCCCATCTACTTTCACGGAATTTTCGAAAAGCGATCAGTATTATTGCTGCAGGGACTCCGTAATATAACAAAGCATGCACCATTTTAATTTAAAATCGATAAAAAGTGAATATTTATGTAGGCAATTGCTGTTAGGTTAGGTTCGACATCACAGATGTGAACTTATTATTAAGGAACTGCTGACACCTGTGGTTCGGTAACAGAATTAAAAAAAGTTGATATTTAAAGAGCAGAAATCGTTCATGTAAATACGTAATGCCGTGAATGTAAATACGTACCTAAAATATTCGTCAAATAAAAAAAAAATTATCAACGCAACACAATGAACATTCTTAATGAGTAACAAAACATGTTCATTAAAGCTTACTTAAGTGTATATAATTAAATAAAATATATAAATAATTAGTAGGAGTATATAGGTAATACAAATTTAGAAAAAAATTCATTAATTTCAAAACGAGTATGAAAGTTGAAAGCATTTTTGTATATAATGGTTCTTTACGCAGGTATATTCATGAAGGGCGGCGAAAACGATGCGATAATATGAGGCAACGAGCGATTAAAAAACACCTAGGCCGAGTTGCACCAACGCAAATTAGTTAATCCTCGATTATTTTCTATAGAAACAATTATTGTAACAATAGTCATGACAATGGTTTCTATAGAAAGTAATACCGATTAATTAATCGTGGCTTGGTGCAACTGGGCATTAGTCAATCAAAATCGCTTTTTGTTTCCAACGGCAACAAGCATATTTATCTACCTAACTTCATGTATAATATTATAACGGTTGACGTTTTAAGGTTATGTCAATGTGAATGGTGACAAGTTTTTACATTTTGCGATCCATATGTTAGACAGTAAATAAGAATGGACGAACAAAACATACCAATTGATATAAACAATAATAAGCTGTTGGAATGGTTAATAAGTAGACGACACGTTAATAAAGACTGGCAAAACAGTATAATAAAAATACGCGAAAAAATAAACAACGCAATCCAAGACATGCCAGCCCATGAAGGTATAGTGAAGCTCTTAACTGGGCAGCACATAAATTACTTTCACTGCCTCAAGATCGTGGAAATTTTAAAAGAAACTGAAGCCGACAGTAAAAATTTATTTGGACGATATGGTTCGCAACGTATGAAAGATTGGCAAGACATAATTGCTTCTTATCAACGTGATAACATTTACTTGGCCGAAGCCGCGCAAATGTTGGCGCGTAACGTGGGTTACGAAATCCCAGGTTTGCGAAAGCAAGTTGCTAAACTGGAACAAACACGACAGGATACTGAAAAAAAGATCAAAGATTATAGCCGAGCAGAAACACTAGCCTTGAACGAGTTCAATGCATCTTGTAAACAGTTGGGTATAACTGGTAATAAAATAAAAAAAGAATTAATAGACTTGTTGGATGAGTTGCCAAAAATATATGAGAAAGCCACAAACACAATTAAAATGGTCCAGCCGGCTCTGGATTTATATTCCGCTTTCATTGCATTTCATTCAGTTAAAGATAATAAACCAGATGTCTTATCCTTGCTTAAGTATTTGGTTAAAAATGGAAATACGACTACTTATGAATATACTTATGGTGAGAAACCTGTCGGTGTTGAATATCCACAACTTATGATTGCTGACACAGAGGAAACAAAAGTTGATACAATTGATTTCGGAGACCAGATTAATTTTTGTGAAGAAGGAGATATTGATTTTGGTGATATTAACACTGATAGTAATGTTGATATAACACCTTTAAGTGAGGGTGAGTAAGAACGTTAATTGTTTTTTTTTAATTCATTCATTTGTACATTTTAGGAGATATAGATTGGGGTAGTTTAACCACAGATGATGATTTTGAAATTGTCGAACACGTCGATTTAGATATAAATCTAGAAGAATCTGGAATAGTCGTTGAAAATTCAGGTCTTGATGGGGGTATTGCTAAAGGTAACGATGCGTACACCATTCTCGACAATCCACGAACACAAGATCTAATTCTAAACGATTTGATGGAACTTGAGGCATTTTTAAACATGCGTGTGTTTGAAATGTCCAGTGAAAGCGATTTGTTGTCTATGTCACAGATTGACGCACCTACACTTTTGCAAATGCAAACTATTGAAAGCATAACAACAATGAGCGATTGCGTTACCGTTGCTTTGAATGAATTATTGGATAAGAGGACACAGCATTTACATAATGTGAAGCATTCGCCAAAATACGTCGATTTATTTACGGGTAACCTTAAGCAGAAGTTGAATGTCGTTGAACGAATGAAAATGAGCAAAGCTGTACTGGATAGTAAGATTTCAGCAACTACGGACGAGGTGAATGCCATAGAGCCAACAATAAATAAGCTTATACAAAATACTAAAGAACTACAAAAGCAAATTGAATGCGATATTTCAAAGAAGTACAAGGGCAGACCTGTCAATATTATCGGTGGAATTAATATGATTTAATATACAGATTTTGTAATATAATTTCTAAGAATACAATTGTATGAAATTAGTAAATAAATACCAAAAATTATTAAAAATTAGTGTCGTATCACCGAAGATATTTTTGAAAATCGATGTTGGCTTTGGTGATATTAAACACAGTGTTTAAGATGACTTAACGCCATTAAGCTCTTTGTAATAAACACTCAAATTAGATTAAATACATTGGATTTGAGTAGTGCAATATTTTCCTTAATTCTTATGAAATAATCGGTTCGATTCTTTGACGATTGAAAGTAATCAAATATTGAGTCTGTCTCAATATACTTTTCAAGGAAGTGTACAATATTGAATAATTCTCGTGTCCACATTGGAAACTTTTGGTTTATTAACTTTCCTTGCGAGCTTCAGGGTTAGTAATGACAATTTTGCAATTTGTAGGAATACGTCGTTGTGTATTGGTTATGTTTTGGTTATATATGGGTACATGCCATCTCCTTTTTATAAATATAAGTTTATATGTAAAATAAAACTTATAGTATTTGGATATTCAAATTCTAGGGTTCATTTAAGAGTTTTGATAGTTCTGTTAGGGACAAATTGCTTGAATAGGTTGGTCACACTGCAATTTAGATCATTGGTATTTTTCTGACATAAGTTGGCGTTTATTTTGACATCTGTCAAATTACGTTAAAAACGCATAAATTTCGATAAAAGTCACGTTTCAGTCATAAAAATGAGGTTGTGAAAGGTGTTTATTAATTGTGTTTATCTAATCTCGCTTTTAAAATGCCTATTCCATTATCGCAAAAATTATCGACGACGTAGTTACAAATGCTTGTTATGTTTGTGCGTTACATCAAAACAATAAAATAAGCTAATGTTAAGATGTCGGGGGGCGCAGCAAATCGCAAGAAAACCAATAAATTACAAGGTTGGGAAGAAGCGGGAGCCGAATTTTACCAAGAAAGTTACCCATCGAACGACGCAGAGCTGCACGATGTCTTACAAAAAGATCCGAAACATTTGGCGACTTTGCTGCCGAGCAAACAGAACAGAGCTAGTGAGTTATAAATACCACAATCGACATATTAACATTTGTTTTATTTTTAGATGCAACGATGAGAATGCGTAATACTGACACGAGGACGTTTCGAAGACAAACTTCTTCGCGGTCACGAAGGGAATCTACCACACGTCGACCATCCACCTTCAACCATGAAGTACAAGTGTCTATGTTACCTGATCTTTCCGAACCCATTTCAAATGAACAGACTACGTGGGAACAAATTATGCAGATTAAAGAATTGCCTGTTTCAATGAATGAGAAAAAGCAAATGAAAGCAAAAATTCAGGTTAGTTTTATGTAAATGTACATAATTATTGTGTAATCAATAAAAATGTCATTAATGTTATCTCCACAGGGTCATATATGTTTGCTCTTTAAATAGTGGTCCTTGAAAATACAATACAATCAGTTATAAAATGATTCATCCTCTTAGAATTCCTGAATCAGAAAGGAAATTTTCAATTATCTTTTTTACATCTGAGTGTTTCCTTGTCGAAATGTATAATATCCTAAATACTTATCTCGATGTGACACAAGGCTTTCACGTGTTCCAATCTCTTATGAATTCATTTGATTCTCATTTCTTTGTGTATGACTTTTATTGTTAATTTAATTACAATTGTATACTATATTTCAAACATGAATTGAAAAGTGAATCACTATATCTCGTTTTCCTAGACATGGAAAAAGCATTTGACAAAGTGCCAAGAAGAAAAATATGGACATGTTTACTAAATAAACAAGTTGATATAAAGCTGATCAAAGTTATACAAAGAAACTGTTTAATAAGCAAAAACAGGATATGATTAAAACAACTGAAGGGATATGACAAGGAGGCATTGTTGTTCATCATATACATGGATCATATTATTAAAGAAACTCAGCAAAAAACAAAAGCTATGCACATAGGATATAGATATTTGCAAAAAGTCGATGTTTCTGATTGTGTGTTAGATATTCGTAAAATAGGTTAGAATTTGTTTATCTCTACACCCATCAGGGGATTCGACTATGTATATAATTTAGACAATGATTTTGTTTCAGAATTCGGTTCATTTACGTTTGCAAGGCTACGAACAATTCAAATGGAAACGTAAGAAGGCAATACAACGTTTTGAACAAAATTTACATGAAACGTTATCGAAGCTCGAACTTTGGAGGAAAGATTTGAAGAAAATCGAAGGTAACTTCGGAACAGGCGTGGTGGCGTACTTCCTTTTCATCAAATGGTTGATCTTCATGAACGTCGGTATTTTTTTGTTGATTTTTTTATTCGTGATTTTACCGTTGATTTTAATGTCCGAAAACGGTGCGGAATACATCTACACGGATAACGTGACGGAGAGTTGTTCAGAAAGTTATTTTAATGAATCTGTCGATAGTAACGTAATTATGGATCTCGTACAGGGAACGGGTCGCATGGAGCGTACTATGTTTTTTTACGGCTATTATCCAAATAAGATTTTTATTTATTCGTTGCCACCGTATTATTATTCTTTACCATTGTCGTACGTCGCTGTGATTGTTGTTATTTTATTTATGTCTTTGTTTGCGATCGTCAGAGGTGCTTCGAAAGGTTTCAAAGAGCGTCTTGTAGCAGGCGAAGGTCAGTTTTATCAGTATTGCAATTTAGTGTTTGGCGGTTGGGATTTCTGTATACGTAATGAGAAATCAGCGGTTATGAAAAGCAAAGCAATTTATAACGAGATTAAAGGATGTTTGGAGGAGGAAAAGTTGGAAGAGGAAAAAAAGAATCGAACGCGCGAAGAGAAAATTAAGTTGGTGTGCGTTCGTATTTTTGTAAATTTTTTCGAATTGATCGTTTTGGTTGGATGTGGTGGTGCAATTTATTACGCTTTTGAGTTTTCATCCAAACAAAGAACTAACTCTAATGAATCTGAGGATATATTGAGTTTATTTTACGAGTTCTTGCCATCGATCACTATCGTTTGTCTTAATGTATTAGTTCCTTTAATGTTTCAGTTCCTTGTTATTTTCGAACGCTATGGTCCGGCGTTTGTGGTTAAGATTACATTGATGAAGACTATTTTCTTGCGGTTGTCGTCTTTGATGGTTTTATACGCTTCTTTCTATGCGATAGTTTCTTGTGAATTGAAAGATACTGACGTTTGTTCAAGCACCGATTGTAATACTCCTATTTGCTGGGAGACTTTCGTCGGACAAGCTATATATAAGTTGGCGTTGACCGACTTTGCAACTCATCTTATTTTAACGTTTTTGGTTAATTTTCCTCGGTCGCTCATTGAGAAAAATTGCAAAAGTGGATTTGCCAAGTTCATCGGTGAGCAAAATTTCGATCTTCCCAAGCACGTTTTAGATATAGTCTACACGCAAACTTTATGTTGGTTGGGGTCTTTTTACGCCCCAATTTTACCAGCGATGTTTGTCGTTATTTTCTTTTTTATGTTCTACATTAAAAAATTTGCATGTTTGGTGAATTCGAAACCGAGTAACATCATCCATCGTGCATCGCGTTCTAATTCGATGTTCATGATTGTTTTATTAGTGTCGTATATCGTAGCTCTTTTACCCGTAGTGTATACCATAGCCGAGGTTCATCCATCAAAGTCATGTGGACCATTCCGTGGGCTTGAAACTGCATGGACAGTGGTTGAACAAGCTTTTATTGAAACACCCATTTGGGCCCAAAACTTCAGTAGGTTTTTAACAACAGGTTTTTTCACCGTGCCAGTTTTTATACTTTTAATACTATTGTTGTATTATTACACAGCGATTAACTCAGCCAACAGACATATGGTTCGTGTTTTAAAAGATCAGCTGGTTTTGGAAGGACACGACAAACAGTTTCTTTTGGAACGGCTTAGCATGTTCATAAAACAACAGCAGGAAACACAGAAGCAACTCAGAAGGTCTGAGATGATGAGAGAAGGCGACCGAAACGTCGCCAGCAATTAATCTAGAGATCTAGTGAATCATACAGGTGCTTGTAAGATAAGGTTAATCTTCATTTGTTCGTTTGCTCAAAAGGCTCAATGTCCGACCAATCTTTTGTAGATTTTACCGAAAGAAATTAAATTTTCGAAATTTAAAGTTTTCGCTTTGATTTTTTAAATTTAAGCCAAATAAAAACTTGTTCCAGAAGTCCGCCATTTTCAACGTAGAATTATAAGCATATATCATTTATAATGGATATTTGTGTATGAAGTACGAATTTTTACTTAGAATGTGATTTTAATGAGAAGTCCTAAGTTGACTGCATTTCATCGTTTTAATTTGTGTTCATGCCATATTTATTGTGTATATATTGACTGTGATTTTAAAATTTATTAGAATAAGAACAGTGTAAATAAACAAATAAATGTAAAAACGATTTATTTAATATCATAAAAATGGTAACGTCGAAGGCACTTATTTAAGTTATATACAGTTGTTATTCTTCCATTATTGGGGAATGTAACTACAAACATAATTGTTATAACGATTATCATTAAACTACGTATAACTTACAACTTCGGCAACATCAATCCAATCTAATGCTTGTATTATAGCATCGTTCTTAGTAGATATTTTATTCCAATTCCAATGTGTAAAGGATTTAAACGTATGTACTACATATAACTTGCGTTCGTCTTTATCTGTTTCAGGCCTTATGCTTTCGTGTAAAACTAAACCGGTGTAGCCTTCAGGTAAGATGATTTTTTTACCATCTAAAGGATATCCACGAAATGAAGCTGTTAAAACTAAAACACTATTAGTATCAATTTCTTATTCTAAATTTTCAGAAAGATACCTCTTCAGCTTTCAGGTGTTTGCAGTATTTTATTTATTGAAAACTCAAGAATAAAAAGATAGTCTTTACAACATTGAAAACTATTTGTAAGTAAGGTTATGTCTGTTTGTTACTTACCATCGTCTTTTTTCTTGACGTAAGGTTCGAAGTATTTTGATATTTTTGCATCGCAATCGGCGTGGATTTTAAAAGGTACGGATTGTACTTTTGCCGCCAAATTATTGGACTGGACGTTATTCTTACCGATTTGAATATGTATGGCCATTTTTAAAACGGTGACAATTATGACCTTGATGTAACCGTTGGTAATACCAACGGAGAAAAAATAAAAAAACTGAATTACTAACTATCTGTAAACTTGGGGGATTATTTACACTATATATCTAAAAAAAGATGATGTGCCTTTATCAGTGCGGAGAATAACAATGGTTTAATTAGTCCATATTTGAAATATAAGTTTTTAAGTTATAGCAATAGTGCAGTTAAGCATTGTTATTTTTTTAGTAGATATCTGTAAATTATTTAAAGGTATCTGTAAACCTAACTAAATAAATTCTACATCTAATCCTTGTTTATATATATTATAGTAACTCAACCGATAATAGTTCGGAAATTTTTGGATAGAGGGCGTCGAATTTACGAGTCGTTCATAAATTTTGAAGCGTAGGACTAATGATATAGGGTATTAGTAAATGAATATGCTTACGTAGAGGGTAAAATATATATAAACAAGGCTAATACCTTATATCATTACTCCTCCGCTTCGAAATTTATGAATGAAGCTCAGCGCCCTCTGTCCTCAAATTCCCAGAATTTAATATATATAAACAAGGATCTAATCTATAATTATTTTGTTACCAAAGAGCATACGGCTCTATTTTTGGATAGATTATGTGAAGATTACTACAAAAATGATCCTGTGAAGTACAGGTTTTCTGCCGTCTTTCTGCTAGATTTGTTCCTTTGTTTACACAAAACTGCAACTGCACTAGAATTAATTAGAGCAGGACGTAAAGTAAAATCCGATAAATGTATTTAATAAAATGTTATACAATTGTTAGTTATTTAGTCTTTTACAGTTGGTAACACTGACAAAGCCACGCGCTGCGCCATTTTATACACAACCTCAAACGCACGTGTTTACCGGAGTTTTACTTACTTTATTATTTTCTAATAATACACGAAAATCAATTATGGGGAGACCAGGTAATGTCAACAATTAACAAATTGTGCTTTTGCAAAAGCATCTTAAACTTTAAAATTGTTTGTTTTGAATAATTACTTTTTTTAAGGGTTTTCACCGGGTGGTCGTGGAAGTAGCAGAGGTTTCGGGGGCGGTAGGGGTGGCAGAGGCGGCCGTGGGGCCGGTAGAGACAGCGGTCGGCCCAGCTTTGGTAGAGGCGGACGTGGCGGTGGACGCGGTGGAGGACGAGGAGGTCGTGGTGGTCGTGGAGGTGGTGGATTCAAAGGAGGTAAAACGGTCGTCATAGAACCACATCGACATGAGGGAGTCTTTGTTGCTAGGGGAAAAGAAGACGCACTTGTTACTTTAAATCTTGTTCCTGGGTCAGAGGTCTACGGTGAGAAAAGGATTTCAGTCGAGGTATGTCATACAATATGATTCCCAGTTATAACATTTGAATTGGCATGGCTGTAATTTATTGCAACAAAATTGACGAGTTGAATTTCTATATTGTATTATAGTCTGTTTACTAAATGGTTGTCTCATCAATACACACACATTGCTGATTCGTCATCATTTCTACCTTATCAACTTAACAGTTGTTGTCTGTAAAGTGTACTGACAAATACTATCAGAATTCCACTTACCGGGATGACATTTTTGCACCAAAGCTGCTGTAATATTGGCGTCTTTAAGCACCTCGTAGGTTTAACAAACTGTAAACCTATTTAGACCATTTGCCCCTCTACATTTCTCTGTGTTTTTAGCTTTGTTTCTCTAGTTTTATATATTGTTGCTTTGTTACTTCACTTATTGATTTCTTTATTTGTTCGCCCATCCCAACCTTCAGTTGTATTTGTTCGTCTATGTCGATTTAAGTCTTAAATATTTATAGAAAATTTTATCCATAGAATGAAGGCAACAAAATCGAATATAGAGTTTGGAATCCATTTCGAAGCAAGTTGGCTGCAGCTATTCTAGGTGGTGTTGATAAAATTCACATGCCTCCCGGTAGCAAAGTATTATATTTGGGTGCCGCTTCTGGGACCACAGTATCCCACGTATCAGACGTTGTGGGTCCAGAAGGTCTTGTATATGCCGTAGAATTCTCTCACAGGTCTGGCAGAGATTTGATAAACGTAGCCAAAAAACGAACGAACATAATTCCAATCATAGAAGATGCCAGACATCCGCATAAATATCGCATGTTGGTAGGTATGGTCGATACGATATTTGCCGACGTTGCACAACCCGATCAAGCGAGAATCGTTTCGTTAAACGCGCAGCATTTTTTGAGAAATGGCGGACACTTTGTCATCTCGATTAAGGCTTCGTGTATCGATTCGACGGCACAACCTGAAGCGGTTTTTGCTGCCGAAGTTAAAAAATTACAAGCCGATAAGCTCAAGCCACAAGAGCAGATCACTTTGGAACCTTACGAACGTGATCATGCTGTTGTTGTTGGAGTGTTCAGACCGCCGGCGAAAAATGTAAATTAATGTACGGTTTTATTAGAATTAGATATATTTTTTTATATATATGCTTGTTTCGATTACATTTAAAACTTGTACAATGGAATTTGTGCAAAACACTTAAAGTTTCAAAATGACTCAATCACGTTCACCACTTGGATTTCTTTTGGCAAAGATTATATAATGTGTAAATATTCGATGAAATTTAAAAAATAGCAAATTATTTTTTTTGTGAACTTGTAATGAAATTGAATAAAAACGAGTTATCAATTATTACAAAGAATAATCATTCTTTACGACCATCTTCCAAAATTCCTTCTCAGCCCTGATAAGTTCTTAGAACTTTGGGCATAATGAGTGAAAGAAACCACCTAAATCCCTACTTTCTGATGAATTGACAACTGATGTTTATTAAGTGTAACAAATGAAACAAATGTCAGATTTAATTTTTTATTATAAATGAGTAGCTTAACTAACAAAGTGCCCATCCCCTGTGAAAGTATTGTAATTTACGGAAAGCAACATTGCTCTTTACAGCACTACTATTTCTAAGCTGTCATCCTAACAATTAAATATATTTCATAATACGTTACTACATTATAATAAATTGATCGATTCGTCCGTTTTATCATGTCGCGCAATCTGTGCCGCAGAAATCGATCGACTGAATAACAAATGAGACGAGTTCGAAATAGATATTAATTTGAAGAGAAGTTTTTGAATTGGGCGACAGATAAAATGGCGTAATAGCGAGGATAGCCAATGGTAGAAATCTAAGTACACTCAAGAACAGATCTTACATTTGAATAAACTATTAACGAGCTAAACTGCATTCATAGTTGACATTACTCATCAATTTATAAATTTTTAATATCTTCATAGAAACAAAGAATTTTTAAGAATTACGAGTTGCAGTTTATTGATTCTGATGTAACACAGCAAATATGAATGCAGCACTTTATTACTGAATAATATTACAACATTCTAATGTAAACACGCAAGACTTACGCACCTTTCATACAATATATACAATAATAGTTTTCAAAAAAGCATCGAGTGTTTTGCACCCAAAAATCAGTGACATGTCCTTATGTCTAACAATTAATAATTTTATTATTACTGGTGTTTAACGATGAGCTGAAAGTAAAAGATTTTTAAATCATAGGTATCTTAATTGAAATATTTGCCATATACACTTCTTCAATATATATTCATATTAATTATTTTAACGAGTCGTAAATACAAACAAAAAATTATTCGACAATGGCTTTGAAAAATTGATATTTTCTCATATTCATCGCATCTCAGTACGATTGCGAGAATTTTAAAAGCACCGAAATTTAATACAGCAATGAATGTGTGAAAAACTATCAATTTGAAAAAAAATCAAGATTCAATTACCCCATTTTAAAATCAATTTTATATACACTGAGTACATCACCACAAGCCGACAAATTTAAAACATTCGGATTCTTGTATTGAGAGATCTTGCAACGCACAATCTCGAAACAACTCGAGTCACAACTAGACGACGGTACACACTGTTTAAGTTTGTGAGAGTTTCTTAATTAGCGTACAAATTATACGTTAAAATAGTCTGATTGTTTTAAAAAAGGCATTTCGAAAAAATTATCACTAAAATATAATAAATATTTATATATAAAACCCACGAAATGATAACAAATTATTACTATATTCATTTATTGTTCAAACAAAAAAATCCACTCAATTTTGCAATTTCCACGACCAAAAAAATTAACGAATTATCTGTATAAGATCTCGGAGTATGTTTCGTTTATTTTCAAGTGTAGAGATTTCGCACTCTAGATTTTTGAATCAATTCCACTATCACAAGCATTAATTACATTCGGAAATAAACTCAAACTGTCTTAAAACTAACAAATACAGACTAAAAAAATTGTCTTTATAAATTAGTACTAGTGCCATCGTGGAATCATCTTTTTTAAAAATTTTATTCGTCGAAAGCCAAATCTTATATCGAAATTAATTAAGTTATTAAATGTATGAGATAAATTGATTAGAAAGTACAAGAATAGTTTTTACTCACGTTGAGCGTTTCTTAATCGTATTTGCGTAAATATTACAATAGAATGATGTTACAATTAAAAGGAGTTTTTTGTACCCGTGTATGTGTGTGAATATCTAACCTAACATAACGCTAGTACCAAAGTAGAAAGCACTGAGTTTGAAATCGCTACACTGTTGTCCTGTGTTGTTTATTAAGCTGGCTCGGTGGATACATCGGGCCCGCTGACAGGTAGTCACAGTTTTAGTTCGTTCGCTATCTTCCCAGCAATATTTTTAAAACCAATACTAGTACCTAAAAAAAAAATACATTTCGATATTAATTATGCACAATTTATTAATAAATAATATAAGGATGTCCCAACCTTCTAGAATTGTAGAATTGTGTCTGTTATGTAAATTATTCGCATTAAAAGTCAACAAGGAATCACAATTTGCAAAAACACACAGGCTGTTCCATTTAAAATTATAAAGTACATGACTGGTTTGTTACTTACGGATCAGCTTATACAGTGCGTACCAAATGTATGGAACCGGCCTTGTTATTCCAAAACTATTCAAGCTAAATCGATAAAATTTAATATGCATGCTGTTTACAAAGCCTTCGCATATTTATCTCTAAAGATAACTTCGCTATTGTAAATTAAAGATTGGGAGTAAGTATTAACTGGATAACTGAAGATTCAGTTATCACTGAAAACAATGGTTAGTTTATGTTGTTTAACGAACGTCAAAAGCTTAAAACTGTGTCTGAAGTGCTAAATTATGGAGCATCTTACAGAAAAAGAACGTATAGAAATCTTGATGATGATAGGATACGATGATAGAAGGCGCAGTCATGCAGAAGTACCCGATTTGTTTAATGCGATTGGACGTCGAGGACATATTGAATGGCCACCGCGATCACCTGACTTAACCCCACTAGATTTTTTTCTTGTGGGGTTACCTGAAGAGTCGTATTTACCTCGATAAACCAAATAACTTGAATGAACTACTGCAACGAATTCGAGAAGAAACAGGAAATATTCCTCGCGAGTTTTAAAAGACGGTTTCAACAGTCTGATGTTACATTAAACAACATAAACTAACCATTGTTTTCAGTGCTAACTGGATCTTCAGTTATCCAGTTAATACCTACACCCAATTTTAATTTACAATAGCGAAGTTATCTTTAGAGATAAATATGCCAAGCGGCATATCGCTGAACTCTACTTGAAAATACCTTTCAAACGGTATGCGATTTGACCCCCCTTCCCATTTAAAAAAAATCAAGTTGTCTGTGCTGCTCCCGACCTTGTCAGTTAAAAAAATAACAAAACTGTGGAAATAATAGAAGGCTTTGTAAACAGCATGCATATTAAATTTATCGATTTAGTTTGAATAGTTTTGGAATAACAAGGCCGGTTCCATACATTTGGTACGCACTGTATACAATTTTCAAAAGTTCTTTAAACAACACACGTGAAGGCACCAAATTTAATCGAAAGTTTACCACAACATTAATTTACTAACTTTGCGCGAGAGTCTAAATTTAAATAAAATGCATTACGTATGCACATAAATAACGTCGAATTTAGGTTAATTAACATGTTCGCTATCCGTGAAACATCGAACCGCTATAGCGAAATCAAACGACAAGTGCATACCAACCCCTTCGGACAACCAATAATTTACACGTAGCAATCGATTCGACTTTAAGAACCGTTTAGAATCGTATTAAATGCGAGGATTTGCAAAAAGTGATTTCCAATGCAAAAGCATTAGATGGTAACTCACCTTGAAGATGTTCTCGACCTCGTGAGCACCACCGGAGGAAGGTGTACTAACCCTCGGACCGGCCCCGTGTAACTGACCCTGAAATCATTAAAGGACGCACATAAGATGCTTTGCAAAGAGTTTAACAAATTACTGTAAATAATAAGATGAACTGTTCATTGTATATACGTGAACATACGTTTGTTGTATTAATTTTTCTTAAAACAACAAAATCTATTTGCTTGAAGATTTTGTATAATAAATATTCAATTGTTTTATAGTCACATATAGTAGTACTTCCAGCAAGAGCTCACGATGACTAATTTTTTTCAAAAACAATTAAAGAAGTGAACGAAGTTTTATTATATGTTATACAGGGTTGCGATATGGAACCGGGTCCGTCGTGCTAAAACGATTTGAGCTAGAATCCTGAAATTTTAAAGAGATTTAGGACTCAATAAAAACTACTTTTTTACATTTAAAAAAATTTTTTTGATCCATAAGTTTTCAAAATGCAAAGCCTACTTGATTTTTTTTAAATGGGAACATGGGTTAAATGGGACATCGTTAGAAAGTTAATTTTTTTTTCGAATTTAACGGTATAATAGTTTTCGTGATTTGTTTGACAAAATCTTAGAAAAAAATTAAAATTTAAAATAAAATGAAAATGTTTACGTAAAACAAGTTGCTTTAGCAAAATCGTCAAACATGAAAATATTGACAGTTAATTGTCAGTTGACGTTGTATTAGCAAAATAATAATAATAATAATAATAATAATAATATTTTTTCTTT
>JAFFZR010013746.1:15429-39798 GCA_018397195.1 Lethrus apterus | reverse complement strand
TGGCTTCGGTCATGATCTCCTTGGCTACACCGTACTGATGAGGACCAATGAGTCCGAAACTCGTGTCTACGGTTTGCTCTCGTAGTGCGGGTCTGACCGATAATTTTCACTGTTTGCCTTTTAAGCGTGTTCCCGCGATGCATCCCATGTTGCATATATGGTCGAGTGTACGCGCAGGTTGACCATGGCTACCTCCGTGGCGACGTTGTGTGAATCCTTGAATTTTCAGGAGATCGTGATCGAAGCCACAATTGGTGGTCGGTCCCCTGGCAGTGTGACTGTTTGCTTTTGTTTTCACAAAGTGAAAATTATCGGTCAACTGACCGATAATTTTCACTTTTTGCCTTTTAAGCGTGTTCCCGCGATGCATCCCATGTTGCATATATTCATACTTGGTCGAGTGTACGCGCAGGTTGACCATGGCTACCTCCGTGGCGACGTTGTGTGAATCCTTGAGATTTCGGGAGATCATGACCGAAGCCACAATTTGGTGGTCGGTTTCCCTTGTTATTGTGCCTGTTTGTTTTGTTTACTCCTTGGTGCTCCCATCTTGCTCCTTGGCTACACCGTACTGATGAGGACCAATGAGTCCGAAACACGTGTCTTTGCTCTTTTGCTGCGGGTCTGACCGATAATTTTTCACTTTTTGCCTTTCAAGCGTGCTCCCGCGATGCATCCAATGTTGCATTAATATATATATATATATATATATATATGAATTTTGGGTTCTGCTCCCAAACAGGTTTTACATAAAGACTTCATAATATTAAGACCCTGTGCCGATCTTTTAATAATATAGCCAACCTTTTATCAAACAGGTTGGCTATATTATATATTGTTAAGGCAATGGGGGCCCGAGCTACCTACGGGGTGGTTTCCGAGGAGGTGAAGATCATTGCCCGTTTTAGATGTGGGAACGAGGAAAGGGCAAATAAATATTGGATGCGGGGGACTTACCGAAGCTGTCGCTTTTGTGGTGTAGGGCTGGACGAATGGGGGCACTGGTGGAATGAATGTGTAGGTTGGGAAGAACCGGGTGTCGACTGATGAGGGGGAAGGAACTGGAGACGGGCCTTGGACGAAACAGGAGCAGGTCTGGATATATTAAGGTGGACGAAGAGTCCACCTTAATAACTTAGGTTAATATGCCAATAAAGGTTTTTTTTTTTATATTGTTCTTCATTCGTCTACCGCTTCTGATTTTGTTCTGCCTTTCTGGGACTATTTTTTCCTCTCACGAGGCTCTCCTACTTACATATTAGACGCCGTCCGTCACAGTTATTCCCTTTTTCCTGCGGAGCACTGAGATCGATGCATAGTTTCACAGTTTGGAAAATGACTACAAATAAAAGTATAACTACACTAACTGAGATAGCGGTTACAATATACAGAGTGATTCAGCTTTGAACGATGTCTTAGCACGCCCCGTATCACACTTGCCAATTGAGCGGCGCATACAGTCAAACCATGTATTAAAATATATGTAATATGACATATGGGATGGTGGGACTCGCTTAGGCGTGATGTGGAGAAACTCGAGTAGCGCCGGCAAGTGACAAGTGCGATTTCGGTCATTTTACAGTGTCTTCTTAATACATGATGTTTTTAAAGTTTTATTACATCTTGTTATAATTTATACGACGATTTAACAAGTTGCGATGAATTAACGCAACTCGTATAATGTAGGAAAAATGATGATTCGGTGCCTACCGCTAGATGGAAGCGTGCGTTGGTCGCTATCATTTTATATTCTACGTGTAGAATTGTTAGAACTTTGGTCACTCACAGAGGAGTCGATGATTGATTGATTGTATGTTGTATGCAAATGGATAGACAAAAAGCTTGTTGATAATTTACTTACGTCAGGTTTATAGATGAAACAAAGACATTGATTAGCGCGACATCTATTACAACTACACTAGCACAACCTAATTAAACAACTTAATACTTAAAAAAATTTTTAATATAGAATGCAGCTATATTTTTGATTTGTGTTTGCACTGAGTATGTGTTTTGAGCAGTTTTTTTTTTTTTTTTTGATTTTGCTTCGCTTATTTTGATAGATGAGAAGAGGAATTTAATAAAATCCTTGACTTATCAACACGTGTTTATTCAAATAAAAAGATAAAAATAATGAACGGCTTCACACTTTATATCAATAAAAATAATTTGTACTCATCAGGGAAAGGAAAAAACAAACGATACTGAATAACTCTGTATTAATGGCAATATATCGCACGAAACAGTTTTGTAGAACTGCAAGAAGGATAATACCTATCAAAATAGTCACAAGATAAAAACACACGAAACTAAAATTAATTCTACAGACAAGAAAACTCAAAGCAACTTAGTACAACCCATTAAAAACGTTACAATACTGAACAATCCCTTAAATTTAAACAGGAATATATAAGCTTTAAGATATCAATGAGTTATACCATAAAAAAAGTATAGCCTCTGGTACGTAAACTAATATAATAAAGTTTATTAGTTTATGTTTAATGATTACATACATAAACTACAAAAAATTTAATCCTATATATACTTAACAGGAATTAAGTTTGGAAGAGCCAGTGTTTTATTACATCGAGTTAATAAAATCAATGTAATTCAAACATACAAATAAAACAATCCACATTATGTACAGGATAGTTAATGAATAAACGAAACAAAATTTAATACATAAATGTAGCTCTACAATAAAATGAATATAAAATTATATTTCATTACTTGTAAAAAAAAAAAACTTAAAAATCACTATGGGCACGTATGTATTTAGTTATTTGAATGTAGACACGTCTTTGGTAAAACAAAATAAAATCTTTTCTAATAATATACTTGAGCAGTACAGTATTGCGATAACTTGAAATAAACGCTTGAAAAATTTGTCTCAATTGATGACATTTTAATGTGTTGAACACACATTGATTAGTCTGGGATTTGGGGCTTACACTAGGACCCCACTAACATGAGAAATTTATTGGATGAACAATTTTACAAATAAACATTTTAAGAAGAATTGTGTTGAAAATTGACTAATGCACATGAAGCAATTGCATTAACGCACATTAGTTACTATAGACCCAACAATAGTTTCTACAGAAAATAATCTTAACTTTTTTTTATTAAAAATAGTGGTCAATTGTTTGTCAATATCTAGTTTCGGGTGTGCGATTTCAATACTAAATGTGCACTATAACATGATTCATCAACCCCTTTTTATCGTTGAAAACTTTATCACATATAACACATATTCTGAACGATTTAAATTTATCACAATGGTTTTTATTATTTACCAGTATTTTACGCTTTTTTCCTCTTTTCGCCTTTTTTCCAATATTCTTTTGTTTCGATGTGTTATGCTTGCTTAACTTATCGACATTGTCCGTAACGAGCGACGTTAAAGGTGTTTTCCTAGTGTTTTTCTTGTGTCTTTCATTTTTTGTAAACGTTTTGCTTTTATTTGTTTTATATGTTACTTTCGTAGATGTGTTTATCATTTTTCTTTCAGATTCAAGGTTCTCGTCCTTAGAAATTTTGCATGCTTCATTGGAGATTAACGGTTGTGAATTTACATCTTCTTCCACGAGGTCAATATTCTGGGACTGTAAAATATCATAAAGAACAACGCGACATGAATCATTTATTACCTCTTTTTCTTGTTGTTCGAAAAACGAGTCCATTAAACTTTGATTGACATACTCTGGGGTATCATATCCATTATCTAAGGAGTCTTCCGGTATATGTTTCATTCGTTTTAAATATAAATTATCCAAGCATCTGTTGATATTTTCTTCGGTTTGGAGACAAAGTTGACGAAATTTGTAGCAAATCTTCAACATGTTGATGCATTTTCTGCATATTACTGGCTTGCTTATTATACACATGTTCTAAAAATGAATATACAAAATACATTATTAACTTTTAAATTGTTTGTTTACAATTTCTGGTATGCACAATTCTAATTTGTCGTAATATTCGCTACCATATCCTAAATTGGTTACTTTGGAATTTTTTTGGAGACATGTTCTGCAAGTTTGCAGATTCATCTCTGAAACTGAATAAACATGATTCAACTTTTTAAATGTAAAAATTAAACTTACCTATTTTCTTTATTAATATATTTGATAATTACGGAAGCTTTATAATGTTATACGGTGACTATATTTTAAACAAAACAATCTCTGTTTGTTAATTAGTGTCGAATTAGTTCATAGATGTCCGTAGCGTTGAAAGGGGCGGGGGTATTGCCGATGGGAATAACTCCCCTGTTCATTGGGGGACGCGACGATTAACCAATTGTAAAAAATAATAATAATAATTAATAATACATACGTGTAAATTTGGCTCCTGTAACATAAAGCGCATGCGCCAGTTGTATTTAAGGTTGAAATAAAAAAGCTTGCTGATTGGAGTCGGTTGTTATATATACAAAAAAATATTTCAAAACTAACCCAAAAACCGAAAACTAGTAAACGCAGCGTATGTGTTTTGTAGCGCGTGTGCTACGTTTAGTAAACCAAAGAGATCTGACGCCTCACCAACTTCACGGCATATGAATTGTCGCTAATATCGCTGATGTTATTTTAGGACGCTGAAAATGGAATTTGTTTGGAAGCAAAATAAAGGCATGAAGGTAATTTAAACATAACATTAAATTTATCAGTTTAATTAAAACCAGTCTTAAGTTTTGAAACATCACTTGTCTGGCAATATTTTCAGAAAACCAAACCATGAACAAGAATCAGTCATACATACATACAACCTATCAAAAGTAAATCGAAGGAGGAATCGTTCGGGCATATTAATTACACTATTATGAAGATGGAGTGTGACTATGAAGAAACTAAAGCACCTATCGAACAGTTTGAAACAATTGACATTAAACACGAACTCTTAGATCTATCTACAAAACCTGAACTAGTTTTCATTTGTGTTATATGCAAGATACGACTTATTAAGCCTGAAGATATAATAAAACACAAATCAATTCACCTCAACGAAATTATCGCTTCGTTTTCGCGCTATTTGAGCTGTCCGGAATACATCAAATGCAATATATGCAACACAATAATATACACATTACCGCTTGTTATAATCGAAATGGAAGAAGCACAAAATGGTAATTGTGAACTTGGCAAATTTGACGAGTTAATTAAGAAACTGGAAGAGCACAAAATTAGCATTTATTGCGATATATATTTCAGAATATTTAATCTCTCCCAATATAATTGTAATGTCTGTGACACAAATTCTTCCAACAAATTGAAAAAATCTGTTTGTGATAATCAAGTATCAGAAGTGACATCGGATGCCTGTGTAATGAAGCAAGTAGAAATCTGTAAAAAATCTGAAAGCCCAAAAATGGTTGTTGTTCAAACAACTGATAACACGGTGAAAACAAATGATAGAGAAGTTCAACACAGACTTGCCACTGGCAATTCTTCCATTTTGTATGAGATACTTCGATCAAAATATGTTTGCTTCACATGCGGTAAGAAATATCTAACTGAAAATAATTTCATACAACACAAACAATCCAAAATTTGCAAAATGGAAAATTTTAATAAAAATATTTATAAGGCAAAAACAAGGCGGACAAAAATAAAAAAGAAACTTGAAATAGGATCTATATCAAAAAGTACTAGAGAAAAGCTACAATATGAAATTGAGTCTATGGCAACTGTTGATTTTATGAAAAAATGTAGCATTGCAAATAACAACACAGATGAAGATATTGTCAATGTATTGCCAGGGGAAGGTAATAAATCACAAACTGATAAGCAATTTCGTCCCAAAAATCAAAATTTAAAAAAACTGATTTCTAAATTGATAGGAAATATCAGTGACAATTCTACATATTGTCCTAAGTCATCATGCAAAAATGAAAGCTTGTCTAGAATGAGTGGTGCAAGTAGAATACAAGGTTCTCAAAAAACATACAGTAAATTAAAGGAAATAAAACAAAAACATTCAAAGATTCTTGATATTGATAGGAATTCAGTCAATAATCCTGCAGTTGTTGTTGAATTCGTGGCTGATGATATAGCTTTACCAACAATCGACAGAAGCCTACAGATAAATGAGTCCGTTTCTGATAGAAGTTTACAAATAAATCATTCAATTAGTGCTTCAAATATAGTTCCTGATGATATAGGGTTACCAATTGACAAAAGCTTACAAGTAGAAGAAGTAGAAGTTTCTGTCGAAAAATCTTCAAAAATGGTTAAATCTGTATCTGATGATATATCATCACCATGGTTAGATATAAATTCTTCGATTGATGTTATTGAAGTCGAAGTTTCAACAGAACAACATTCAGAAAAGCTTGATGATGATGAACGATCACTAACCAACCATGAAATTGGTGTAAATAAACAAAAGGTAATGGTAGAAGAAAATTCCTTAAGTGAAAGAAATAATCTACAAGGTAAATGCATTTCTTCACAATTAAATTCTTCAGCAAAAGGTACTACAGATTATTTATTGCTCAAATGGAAAAATTTTGTAAAAGTCGAAAAGAGAAAAAGAGAATATAGAAATAGAAAATTATTATTGACAAGAGTGAAAGGAAAAAGAAAGAGTAATCATTCGAATAGTGAAAATATTAAGAAGAATGCATACATCTTATCTAAAAAATCTTCAGAAATGGTTGAATCTATTGAAGGTAATATAGGACTGCCAACAATTAATACAAGCTTACAGATAAATCGTTCAACTGATGGTTTTGAAAGTGAAGTTTCGACTAAAAACTCATTAGAAATGGTTAAATCTGTTCCTGGTTCCTACTTCGCAGTTCCTAGTTCTTGGATCCTGGTTCCTGGTGATAATATAGCACCATCAACAATACATACAAACTTAAAGAACAATCGTTTAACTGATGGTTTTAAAAGTGAAGTTTTGACTAAAAAATCTACAGAAGCAATTGAATCTGTTCGTGATGATAATGTGGCTTCGTCAATAATTGATAGATGCAAACAGGAAATTCATTGTATTAACTTTGAAAGCACAATTTCAAGTAATAAATCTTCAGAAATGGTAGAACCTATCTGTCACGATAATATATCATCAACAGTCGATGTAAGCTTAAATCATTCAACTGATAATTGTAACAGTGAAGTTTCGACCAAAAAATCACGAGAAACAATTGAATCTATTCGTGATGATAATATAACTGCACCAATAATTGATAGATGCGTACAAGAAAATCATTCAGGTGTTAACTTTGAAAGCACAATTTCATCTAATAAATCTTCAGAAATAGTTGAATCTATCTGTTATGATAATATATCATCAACAGTCGATGTAAGCTTAAATCATTCAACTGATAGTTGTAACAGTGAAGTTTCTACCAAAAAATCACGAGAAACAATTGAATCTATTCGTGATGATAATATAACTTTGCTAATAATTGATAGATGCATACAAGAAAATAATTCAAGTGTTAATTTTGAAAACGTAATTGCATCTAATAAATCTTCAGAAATGGTTGAATCTATCTGTCACGATAATATATCATCAACAGTCCATGTAAGCTTAAATCATTCAACTGATAGTAACAGTGAAGTTTCGACCAAAAAATCTCCAGAAACAATTGAATCTATTCGTGATGATAATATAACTTCATCAATAAATGATAGATGTGTACAGGAAAATCATTCAAGTGTTAACTTTGATAGCAAAATTTCATCTAATAAATCTTTAGAAATGGTTGAATCTACCTGTCATGATAATATATTATCAATAGTCGATGTAAGCTTAAATCATTCAACTGATAGTTGTAACAGTGAAGTTTCGACAAAAAAATATCCAGAAACAATTGAATCTGTTAGTGATGATAATATAACTGTGCTAATAATTGATAGATGCATACAAGAAAATAATTCAAGTGTTAATTTTGAAAACGTAATTGCATCTAATAAATCTTCAGAAATGGTTGAATCTATCTGTCACGATAATATATCATCAACAGTCGATGTAAGCTTAAGTCATTCAACTGATACTTGTAACAGTGAAGTTTCGTCCAAAAAATCTCCAGAAACAATTGAATCTATTCGTGTTGATAATATAACTTCACTAATAACTGATAGATGCGTAAAGGAAAATCAATCAAATGTTAATTTTGAAAACGTAATTGCATCTAATAAATCTTCAGAAATGGTTGAATCTGTCTCTCATGATAATATATCATCAACAGTCCATGCAAACTTAAATCATTCAACTGATAGTTATAACAGTGAAGTTTCGACCAAAAATTCTCCAGGAAAAATAGAACTTATTCGTGATGATAATATAACTTCACCAGTAAATGATAGGTGCATACAAGAAAATCATTCAAGTGTTAACTTTGAAAGCACAATTTCTTCTAATAAATCTTCAGAAATGGTTGGATCTATCTGTCATGATAATATATCATCAATAATCGATGTAAGCTTAAATCATTCAACTGATAGTTATAACAGTGAAGTTTCGACTAAAAAATCTCCAGAAACAATTAAACCTATTCGTGATGATAATGATGATAATATAACTTTGCTAATAATTGATAGATGCATACAAGAAAATCATTCAAGTGTTAATTTTGAAAACGCAATTGCATCTAATAAATCTTCAGATATTATATCATCAACAGTCGATGTAAGCTTAAATACTATTGATAGTTGTGATAATGAAGTTTCGACCAAAAAATGTTCAGAAACGACTGAATGTGTTCCCCATGATAATATAGCTTCACCAATAATCGATAGTGTTAATTTTGAGAACAAAATTTTATCTAATAAATCTTTAGAAATTGTTGATGCAGTCGATGTAAGCTTAGATCAATCGATTGATAGTTTTGAGACTGAAGTTATGACCAAAAAATCTCCAGAAATTGAATTAGATACTGCTTCACCAATACTTATTACATCGTTAGAGATAAATCGTTCAATTGGTGTTTTTGAGAATGAAAGTTCACCGAAAATATCTTCAGAAATAGTTGGTTCTATTCCTGATGACATGGGGTCACTAACCAGCCATGGAATTGGCACAAATAAACAGGAGGCAATGGAAAATTCCTTAAGTGATAAAAATAACCTACAAGGTAATTCCACAAAATGCATTTCCACACAAGTAGATTTTCTATTTGATGTTGAAGATGAAATACCGTTCAGACGAAAATGTTTAGATGCTGAAGTCAACGCCACGATAAACACACAAAAAACAGCACGCAAAAAGCGCAAAAGAAAAAGTAGAAAATTCTTAGTGACAAGAGTTAAGGGACAACAAAGAAAAAGGAAACTCATCTCAAATCCAAATTTGGACAATCAGTCAAACGAGTCAAATAGTGATTTAAAAATAAATCGTTTATTTAATGCTCGTTCTGAGAGTGAAGTTTCGACCAAAAAATCTTCAGAAACAATTGAATCGATTCCTCCTTCACCAATACTTTTTACATGGTCACAGGTTAATTCTTCAGTTGGCGTTCTTGGGGATGAAAGTTCGCCGAAAATATCGTTAAAATTAGTTAGATCTGTTCCTGATGGCATAGAGTCACTAACAAATCATGAAATTGGCCCAAATAAACAGGAGGCAATGGAAAATTCCTTACGTGATAAAAATAACCTACAAGGTAAATCCACAAAATGCATTTCCTCACAAGTAGATTTACTATTTGATGTTGAAGACGAAATATCACTCAGACGAAAATGTTTAGATGCTGAAGTCAACGCCACGATTAACACACAAAAAACAGCACGCAAAAAGCGCAAAAGAAAAAGTAGAAAATTCTTAGTGACAAGAGTTAAGGGACAACAAAGAAAAAGGAAACTCATCTCAAATCCAAATTTGGATAATCAGTCAAATGTTAGTTTTGAGACCGAAATTTCATATAATAAATCTTCAGAAATGGATGAAACAGTCGATGGAAGCTTAAATCAATCGATTGATAGTTTTGAGACTGAAATTACGAACAAAAAATCTTCAAAAACAATTGAATCAGTTCCTCCTTCACCAATATTTATTACATGGTCACAGGTTAATTCTTCAGCCGGTGTTTTTGGGAATGAAAGTTCGTCGAAACTATCATCGCTAACAAATCATGAAATTGGCCCAAATAAACAAGAGACGATGGAAAATTCCTCAAGTAATAAAAATAACCTACAAGGTAATTCTACAAAACGCATTTCCTCACAACTAGATTTTCTATTTGATGTTGAAGACGAAATACCACTCAAACAAATATGTTTAGATGTTAATGTCCAAAATGCAGCAACAACTACGCAAAAGACGGAAAGCAAAAAACGTAAAAGAAAAAGTAGAAAATTCTTAGTGACAAGGATTAAATCACATAAAAAAGGTAAACTCGACTCAAAAGCAAATTTGGATAATCATTCAAACAAAGGTTTACAAAGAAATCGTTTATTTAATGATTCTGAGAATGAAGCTTTGTTCAAAAAATCTTCAGAAACGCTTAATTATGATGGTGTTATAACGTCACCAACAATGCATACAAGCATAGAGAAAAATTATTCGATCGATTGTTTCGAGAGAGAAGTTTTGACCAAAAAATCTTTGGAAATAATTTCTCATAATAATATAGCTTCATCAACAAATGCTATAAGTTTACATTTAAATCCTGCAATTGTCGATTTTGAGGAAAACGCGATGGAATCAGGAACGTTCAGATTTGTTCCTGATGATAATATTGTGTCACCAACACTTAATAATTTAGAGATTAATCATTCAGTTTATGCTTTTGAAAATGAAATTTCGCCCAAAAGCTTACAAATAAATTATTTACATGATAATATTGAGAATGAAACTTCTGCAAAATTGGTTGATTCTGTTCTTGATGATAATATAATATCCACAGAACTCTCTGTGCATGATTTAAATCTCAAGTTGGAAGATACAAACGATCATAACCCATCATTATTGGAAAATCATATAAACAATGAATCAGATGCCAACAAAAAATTTGATGAATTGACAAATGAAACAGTTGACTCAATAATGTATAAAAGCGAAGATACCTGGACCGATTTTGAATCTGATGAAGATATATCAATTCATCAAGAACTTATAAATGAAATCAATCAAATTATGCAAATAGATTTGAACAATAAAATATCCAACGTGAATTTGCCTCTGAACACTAAAGATTGCGTTGAGGTATCTGAAACCTATTCAGTTGATAAATTCAATAATTTGGAAGAAAACAAAGCAAAAAAAATTAACACAAACGAACAGGAAACAAAGGAAAAAGTAAATTCCTTACTCCAATTTGATAAAAAATACCCACAAGATACTTTTCCTAAACACACTTCTTCACAATTGGATTTTCCAATTTCTGAAGTTGAATTACCACTCAAACGAAAATGTTTAGATGTAACACTTGAAACCGATATGACAAACATACAAGAAGCAAAATGCAAAAAGCGTAAAAGAAGAAAGAAAAAAAAGTTGTTATTTTCAAGAATTAAAGGGAAAAGTAAAGCAATATATAAATATAAAAAGAAAACCGACCAAGTTATCTTAAATTCAAATTTGGATAATCAGTCAAATTGTAAAAATAGCAACCCGACAGCTTCAAATGATGACTTACATGTTAAAACATCATTTCAAAAAGAAGTTAAAACGGTTAAAAGAAGACGAAAACGACAAAAGGTCGAAAATCAAGGAGAAAAACGTATTACTAGAAGTAGTCGGATACAAATAGATTCAATTTTATAATATTCAAATTTGCATACGTTAAAACATGAGAAACTGAACTAGTCATTAAAATTGCAATCAGAGAAATCATTTGAAGATATTATTAACTCAGTGAAAGGAAAGGAAGCAGGTCCTGATGAAGTTGATCAAAACAAAGCAAGTCTCAATGAAATGGGCGAAAATACACTCACCAAAAATCGCAAAATACAAGAAAATTTAAAGAAAACAATTGAATCAGTTTCTCATTCACCAATACTTATTACATGGTCACAGGTTAATCCTTCAGCTGGTGTTTTTGGGGATGAAAGTTCGCCGAAACTATCGTCGCTAACAAATCAAGAAACTGACCAAAATAAACAGGAGACAGAGGACGAAATACCACTCAAACAAAAATGTTTAGATGTTAATGTCAAAAAAGAAGCAACACCTACGCAAAAGACAGAACGCAAAAAACGTAAAAGAAAAAGTAGAAAATTCTTAGTGACAAGAATTAAAGTACATAAAAAAGGCAAACTTGACTCAACAGTCGATTTAAGCTTAAATCATTCAATTGATAATTATAACAGTGAAGTTTCGACCAAAAAATCTCCAATAACTGTGCTAATAATTGACGCATACAAGAAAATCATTCAAGTGTTAATTTTGATAACGTAATTGCATGTAATAAATTTTCAGAAATGGAATCTGTCTGTCATGATAATATATCATCAACAGTCTATGTAAGCTTAAATCATTCAACTGATAGTTGTAACAGTGAAGTTTCGACCAAAAAATCTCCAGAAACAATTGAATCTATTCGTGTTGATAATATAACTTCACCAATAATTGATAGATGTATACAAGAAAATCATTCAAGTGTTTATTTTGAAAACGTAATTGCATCTAATGAATCTTCAGATATTATATCATCAACAGTTTTGTTTTCTTAAACATATTAAGTTTGACATCCATGACGACTACATCAGGAGCATAAATAAAAATTGTGTTATGGGTGAAAATTCTACGGGAACTTATATCAAACGTTATCATAAGGCTAAGACTCTAGATCAACATGAAGTCAATGTGAAGTCCACGCTTCAAGGGGTTAGATTTTATATTAAAATATAACGCTTCATAACTTGGATAGATTTGCAGAGAAACCTCAAAAAGGTAACTCGCATAATTTGGTCTTAGTTATTCCAATAAATAAAATAATTTTTAACTGTATAAATTTGTGAATAAATATTTTTAATCTCTAAATACTTTCTTTATTTAGTGAGTTTTAACTACAAATAATTTTTGCACCAAGTCGGCACCCTTGTAACCCTTGTTATCACATAAATGAGATGGATCCGAAATAAAAATTAGTGATTGAGTGATATTGTGGGTATACAAATATCTTTATTTGGGAATCACATGTATCAGTTTGTGTTCCACTCTATTCTTCCAATATGTCATAATTGCTTATCCATTATTTCCATATATACAGGAGGACGTCCCATTAGTGCGATATTCTTCGATATCTCCGTTGTTATGCAAAATACAAAAATTATGTTATGACAAAAATTTTTGGAATTAACGGTCTCCACCACCTAAAATTATTTTCAGTTATACGGAGTGTTTCGTTTGTGCGCAACCACGAAGAAGTTTAATATTTTAAATGGAACAACCTATATATTATTACATTTTTCAATTCACTGGGTAATTCTAATATAAGTTTCTTAAGATAATATTTGTCTATGTCTATTCGTTTTTAAGATATTTGCATTTATTCAAAAATTTTGACAGCTGACGGTCTTCAGCAAAACGCCTGTAGTTCAATAACGAAATACAGCAAGATCATGAAATTTTATGCAACACTAGAGGGATCTTTAGTGATAATAGTAGAAAAAGCATTAGAAATTTGATATGTAACACAACATACTTAATAAATCTTCTTCTTTTTGAAACAATTGAAATGCGGAAAACTTAATTTTTTTAAATGGAAGCGCTATATTTTTATGCATTAGTCGAAAGCAAAATTTAATTGTCTATTAATTTGTCAAAATTTTTGGATAAATGCAAATATCTTAAAAACGAATAAACATAGACAAATATTATCTTAACAAACTTATATTAGAATTACCCAGGGAATTGAAAAATGTAATAATACAGGGTGTCTCAAAACTGACGCCCGTGCATTCTGGATGTGACTCAGGGGGCTAGAACAAATTGAAAATTAAGAGAGGAAAATTGAATCCGTTGGATTTTTTTTCTAGGAATTTTTAAAAGAAAACGTTTACCGCGAACCTGTTGTGGATCCTGAAGATGTAGTAGCTCGTATTCATATTTGCCTTGAAGTAGGAGGCGATCTGTTTAAACATCTTTTGTGACGAATTTGTTTTATAAGTTATTGTTAAAAACTTTAAATATTAAATGTTACATTTTAGTTTTTCATTAATAACTCGATAACGAAGGACAATCGGCAAATTTTCCACTCTTAATTTTCAATTTGTTCTAGCCCCCTGAGTCATATCCCGAATGCACGGGCGTCAGTTTTGAGACACCCTGTATAATGTTGTCATTCAGGAAATGTTTGTACCGGTTTTTCTCAATACTTAATGAAATTTTTTGTTTAACTGTTTAATAATTTTAACTTTAAATCTTTACATTCCCAATTCTATTGTTCCTACTTTTCCCCACCTTCACCTTCACCGCAAATTAAACACACTCGCTCTTCTTCTCTTTCATACAGTATCTATTTGCTCTCTCCTCACTATCACATCTGAATCTCATAGCCTGAGCCCCTTCACCCATCCCTGTCTACAGATACTCCAGTAGCCTTCCGAAAACTTGGATGTTCTTTCCTATTATATCGACATTTTGAATTTTATTTTGCATCTCCTCCCATTTCACCTCTTTCGTTCTCTTCAGTACCCTACAATCAAAACCTACCACTTATCCCTCTCTGCATTTCTTCTAGGCTCAGGCCAGCACTGTAATACATTCGTCACCGCTTTCTGGTCCATATCATCTCTCTCTCTCTCTCTCTCTTCCTGTCTTTTCATCATTTCATTCGTCACGATATCACCTCCTCGCTTATTGATCTTTATCTCCCACCTTAACAACTTCTTTCGCTTTCTTCGACACATACCTCATAAGCTACGTTGTCGACAGGAATTTCGAGAACACATACCACAAGTACTTACATTATTTCACCCCTTCCAATCGTTCCCCCTCCAAGTGGAACACATCCCATTTCCTTCTGCCACCCTTCTAAATAACTTTCGTCTTGCCCACATTCACTCTCTACTTTAGTAAATTCCTTAGCTTATTTAAATAAACACAACGTAATCATCCCTTTTTTATTAGTCCTGTCAATATCAAGACACTAGATTAAAATAACTTTACTTACTCCCATTCCTTCGTTTGATTATAAATTCTTTAAGTTGCGTTATCAACTAAACGAGGTATATTTTATTTATTCTATGTACAAAAGAGGTAATATTGCGTTAACTGAAAATTTTAGACCCTTGAATATTGTTCCGGTATTTGCAACAATTTTTAAATATTTAATGATCAAAACATGACAAATTTTGAGTTTAATTTAATCAGTAAAAAAAACCTTTATTTGGCATATACGTATTTTACAACTCCTAACTACCTCTCTTACATAGTAATATCATATTTCATATGCCTTCTTTAGTTTGTCCTTTACAGTTCTTAGTGTTTCCACCCCCTTCCTCGTCTCACTGAAGCAACATCTTCTCCCCTTGCTCCTCGTCTCCTTGGTCCAACCCCCTTCGCACTCGGTCATCCAATGCTCCCACGTCTCCTTTCCTTTTTTGCACAATCTGCATGCCCTATATTCTTCCCCATCCAATATTTG
This sequence comes from Lethrus apterus, assembly GCA_018397195.1. NCBI lineage: Eukaryota > Metazoa > Arthropoda > Insecta > Coleoptera > Geotrupidae > Lethrus > Lethrus apterus. The sequence goes on along the minus strand of JAFFZR010013746.1, from coordinate 24,260 downwards.
TTCCCCCTCTCCTCGTTGCCGCATTTGAACCTGGCAATTGTGCTTTCCTCTTCACTACTCCGTTCCCCTCCCAGATACCCCGGCGTCCTCCCGTGCACCACCATCTCTTTGTATTTCTCATTATATCTTGCTCTCTGTATTTGCTCATATCTTCTCTGTCCTTCTAACTCCTTCCACCTCCTGATTACCTTTGCCGCCTTGTCACCCTCCATCCTAGCCCTCCTCTCTACCTCCATTTAATCAGTACTGAGCAACGTTCATTTATATTGGAGAAGTCCACGGATATGGGATTACTGGCCTAATGGCGTAGTCAGTAGGCTAGTAATCTCATGGTCTAGGATTCAATTCTTAGTGGCGGACATTGTGAATTTATGTGACAGATATAAATTTTCAATGTTTGTTACTCTAAGTTCCTTCCGATCGACTATTCTGATAAGGTTTTCCACGTTTCCTTAATCCTTGTAGCGTATACTGGACTAGGCTTTTTAACATCTGTAATACGGTCGTGGCCGCAACCAAATCCCTTCCTCTCCGTCTAGATAAGCTCCTTGAGCTTTAGACAAGGGGCGAGAGCGAAGCAAGGAAAAAAGCTTTCTTCGACTGAAGTTTAGGCAGCGTTGTACAATATATACCATGCTTTGGGCTTGTTTATTAATTTTACCAAAGATTTTTTTTTCTATCCCACCATGGATGGCTACGTTGTGGATTTTATACTACTGTAATTATTTTGTTTTTACGTGTCATGTTTTTTGAACAAAGTTTTTTTTGTTATATAATATATCTATCACATTTCTACTTTCATTCATTTTCTTCTGCCAGACCACCACTTTTTTGTCGATATTTCCATCCTTCTACTTTATTCTTCCACACTTATTTTACCCCTTTCCCTCTTTCAGCTCATAGTTTATCTTGTCTTATACTCTTCACACTTACTTTCTGTTTTCACTACACGTTTCTTACTTCTTACATACACTCTTTCATTCATATAATTACATTTTCGCAGTATTTCATCGTAGCTTCTGTTGTTTTTCAACTTATCTCAACTCGAAGTAGCTTAAAGGGAAGATTTAATTCCATCACAAAATTACAAACGAAATTGCTTTTGTAATTTTCAGTTAATTTTGAGTTGTATTTACATCTATGTCGTAAGTGAAACATGCACAAAACTTTTAATTGAATGTCACGAGTCATCTACAATGAACTTTGATATGCGAAATACGTGTCCCGCGTTTTTTGGTTGTCAGTTTAGATTATTTTATATAACACTTTCACAATGTGTCTGAACTGAATTAGACTAAAATTTAATGAAGTGAAAAAATTTAAAGCGGCTGTTATTTAGCGGCATTTTAATATCAAATAACCAATTTGTATCGAAAACAAAATTTTTTTCGATAAAGTAATTTTGGATGAAGCTACTGTTATTGAGATGATATTTTTTGTGATACTGTCTTGGTGTTAGAAGAGCAATTTTCGGATTTAGATTTTTCAAAAATCAGCTGAAGAAATATTTATTTTATAACCAGCCTTGTTATGTCGTATATATTACATTATGGGAGATCAAATCAGATCAGATCAGACGACTTAACGAAGGGAGATAAGATATTTTTTACGCTATATTACTCTCTTTCGTTGTTTTTAAGACGAACTTGTGTTCATAAAACTTCTTTCCGTTTCTAGTGTTTCCAGTACTCTAGGCAAAACCATAGATCTTACTTTCATATAAAAGTAGTGAACTCCAATCCTTTCCACGGATCTGCCGTATTTTTGAAATTGAAATGGAAATCCGTCACCTTTAAAAGGTTAGGAGGCGCCGAATTAAGCTATTTAACTAAAAGAAGAATTTTTCAGATATCGATATCGTCAGGGATATACAGAGCACAATTTAATTTATTATATACATTCATATATGCAATTTACAAAACACTAGTTTAGTCAAGATCGGTTGACAACAGACAACACTGATTAATCTATATATTTTTTTTAGTGTTTTAGTTTTAACTAAAAACGTTGTCACTTTCTATTTTTTACTGTGTAGACATTGAATTGTAGGCACTAATTATTCTGAAGTAAGTCCATACTTCAGAATGTATAATGCGAACATTTGCAAGTGGATTTTGATCGTTTTTACTTATACCGGTTTAGATTTTGATCGCTTTTCTAAAGGGTAACCTTATTTTACAGGCTTATTTTACGGACTGTGATCACTTTTTCGAGGTTTTAACAATGCAAATATACAGCTTTGAAGGTTTACTACAAGATTGCATCAAAATCTTTATTTGTCGAAAAATGTGACTTTGATCGTTATTCCCGTGTACCATTCAAATGCAATTGACTTGAATCGATACAATAATTTTCTCCCAATTTTTGTATTTGAAATAAAATAAATAAAATACTGATGAACATTTTGTTGAATTTTTCACTTATCAAATAATACGTATGCGAATTTCATTGTATTTTATATGACCCAATGAATATGGCATAATGAAATTATTTCAGAATCAATTTGTACTACGTTCTACAATTTTGAACGATATAGATCGCACTAATATGATTAAGTTCTAACGAATTTTTACAAAGTGCAACATTTTAACCAAAAAATAAAGTCAGACAAAACATTTATTTCAAACACGTCAAATTCTTCTTTGCAGTTGTATAAATTAAATACTCAAGAAATTGATTTTCTTTCCACTTTCCATTTTCCACAATTAAATATACAACTACTTTTTAAATTTATGTTCCTTGTCTGCCTTAATGATTTCCGAGTTTTCTCAACTTTCCCAAACTGCAAAGACGCTTTTACACAAATCTGAATAGAACATCGCGTAATTTCATTAGCTTTTTCACGAATAAAAAATATTAAAAATGATGGATGGGATGGATAATTTTAATTTCCGGTAGTAGAATGTAACGTCTTAAGATCGAATCAATTTCCTTTAATTCAAAGTGCCTCAAAACTTTTCAATTTGAAGCTAATTAAATCGTTTTGTGTACTAAAGAATATATTGATGCTTAAACCCAGTTTCAACCAAGAAAAAGATAGAAGTTTCCACTTCGTCCCTAAATTAAGGAACTTTCAGTCTAAGATATTCTAATTAAAATTCAACATATTAAAAAAGGAGAATTAATTTAGCGAAACTTGATGATGATATTTTCACGTTATAGTTTTGTTTCAATTCAAAAGCAAATAATTTTCGGTTCAGTTGAAAATGAGAAGTTTCTATTTTCATAAAATTATTATATTTTATATGTTTATATAATGAAAACAATCTAACTTTTTTAATCGAAATAATAATAAAAAAAAAAATTAACGTGTATGATATTTGATAAATATTAAAAAAAAAAAATATTGAATTACTGTAGTTATGAAACAATATGAATTTGATGATACAGTAACCACAAATAATTAAAGATTTATTTCTATTTGTTACAAATTTATATTGGTTTTTATTTGTAATGAATTTCAAATTTTATATTAAAATTCGGAAAAAATAGAATTTGATAACCTTAGTAATAATTGGGAAAGCACTGGCCAAAAAAAAAAAAATATTATTGTTACCCGTAGGTATCAAGGTTTGTTTCCAGTCCATTGTACTTTGTCTTTAAATGTAGGTACTCAAACAATTGATCATTATCTATACAACAAAATTAATCCCGAACATGAAAATGTAAATTTTTACGACCCCATACGTTTTCAAATTATTTCAATAAACGAAATAATTGCAGCAGCGTACTACCGTACACAACACTTCCTTAACATAATCTGGAATTCTGATTCTACGAAATCTTTTATTAATGCAAATTTAGCACATAATTTTTATCGGAAATCGATAGAAAATTACCCACTTATTTTCTCTTATTAAATTTTACTATACAGGATAAATCACCACTGACTACACGGAGTTTTATAGGGAAACGGCATATATTCTCCAACAGGCACATTATGTAAGTCAATAAAGGCTACATTTTAAAAATATTTTCAATTATACAGGAGCGCTCCAAAAAAGAGTGGCATATCAAAGTTCTACTTTTTCTTATGGAACATCCTGTATTTCAACACATTTTTGAATTGCACGTAAAAAATAACCCAGTAAGGGTTCACTATACCTAAATACTAAGTGTTCAGATTTATTTCGATTTTTCTTAAAATGTAAGGTTTTAGAAAAAAAATGTTATCCCCAAACGAAACTAATTATGACAAATTTGCTTTTAGGCCTAGATAATAGACCAGTCCCTTAATTTATTTAGTAATCTACTACTACAACTTTCTCTACACGGTGTTCAGAATTTTCAGTACCATTATTAGCAAATTCAAACTGTAATATCGGGCTTATTTTAAATTGAACAGCCTGTTTTTTTATCGTGTAGCAAATTTAATTGTCTTTCAAATTGTATGAGGTTTCCCTATACCTAAATCTTTAAGGTTTGAAGTTATTTAGGTATTTTGGGAGCATCATCTAACTGCAACCACATTTTTCGTCTAATATTTAAGGGAATATTTCCTAAAAGTGACCAAAATATTGAGTTTTATGCATTATGCTTCATTATAATTAAAGTAATTAATGTTTATAGCGCGATGACTAAAATACGAAGAAAACATTTCTGATCGAGACCCTAGTAACTTTATTTGAAACATTTATGAAAATATTTCTAGTGACCACTGAAATCTAATCTAACATGATGTATAAGTTGCCATTTATGTAGTAAATGATTAATACATTACCATCGTAATTTTTAAATAGATAGGTAGGTATATTTTTTACGTACAATTGAAAAATGTCTTGAAATACAGGTTGTTCCATAAGAAAAAGTATAACTTTGATATGCCACTCTTTTTTAGAGCGGCCTGTATATTTGAAAATATTTTTAAAATGTAGCCCTTATTGACTTACATAATCCGCCTGCAACAGAAGTTGGAGAATGTGCCTTTTCGCCATAAAACTGCGGGGCGTCAGTGGTGACTCATCCTGTATATCACCGGCTCAATCAAAATTGAGGGTTTTATGTGAAAGAGGCCGCTCATCAGTTTTCAAATTTCGGAAAACATTTCCGAACAAGATAATTACTACTGTGGATAATTTTCCGGTTGGGCTAAAACCATTTTGAACATAGGTTTCCAAACGTTTTTTATTTCTAAGCTGGGGTTGCTGAAAGCACATTTTCTCTTGATTGGATAGTTTCTCTGAATTTCCTCTTGTATCAGTGATATTCGTGTACTATAATCTCTGCCTTTTTCCAATCTATATTATTTGCTCCACGCATGTTCGACAATTCCGGATTTTATCGTTTCGCCTTTTGACACGTGATTTTTACGTTCTGTAACTCTCACTTCCATTGGCCTTTACGCAGCATTTGCCACATTCGCATGGGATCTTGTATGAGCAATTCATCGTGTTGTTTTGCCCTTTCGGTTTATTCTTCACCATGATTTTTCGTAACGTTTTTTTTTTTTGGAGCTGATCATTGTTTTGATGTCGTACCATCTTTGACATTTTTGATCTTTTCCGAAATACCTATGGTATATTAAGGTGGTACTGTGGCTTCCTTTCCATTGGATTTGGCTCAACTCATTTTGAGGTCAGCTTTGATGTTTTTCATCTTTTGTTTGTAACTAATATCAGTGTTTCTTTTTGGTGTGATCCATTAGCGCCTTCATAAAGCATAATTTATATCTCCCCGTGTGGCTCGGTTTCCGATGTACTGATATTAGGATGCCGTTGTGTATCCTCTCTACTCGCACATCTAGGAATGGCATGGCTTTGTTGTTCCCTACTTCCATTGAAAATTTTATAAGTTGACGAATTTGATTGATATGCTCCAAAAAAGTGTTAAGAGCAGGTCTGCTACCGTTCCAAATGACAAATGTGTTGTTTATATATCTCAGCTATTTCTCGGGTTTGATAGTTGCCGATTCGATAGCTATGTCTTCGAAATGCTCCATGTATACAGCGTGTGTAAAAATCGCGTGCAAGCTTCACGTGGCGTTGTTCCTCGAACAAAAATAAGACAAAAATTCCTTTGCAAAAAAGTTCGTAGACGCACGGTTACTCCTCAGCATAACAATTTAAAAAATGTAAATTTGGCAACTTTGTATTTTACAACCACAAATATCAAGCAACACACCTTTTATTAGACTACTCTATTTAGAACAAGCAATGAAATAATTACAGTGATACAATAACTAATACTAGAGTAAATGTTCGAAGTGACCGCCATTTTTTTCAATACTTGCAGCAGCCCTTAGTGGAATGGAATTTTGAACATTTTGCAACATTTGAGGCGTAAATTGCTGAATCGCATTTCGAATTCTTTGTTCGAACTCTCCAATGGTTTCTCGTGGCGTTAGCTTTTCCCTCGCAAACTCCAAAAACCTTTTGCATATCGGCATATTCCGCAAACGTAAACTACATACTTAGTAATAATTAATAATACCACTAAGGCATGAAGATGACAGACAACGAATTTATTATCTGTCATTGCATCAAAGCATTCTAAAATCTATCACTATTAATTTGCGATGTTGCCAAAAGCATTTTTAGAAAAATTAAATGAATTAAAATTATGAAAATTATTAGTTTCTTTTTACTTTAAACGATCAATGGTAATAAATTACTGTTTATTATCATTTATTGTATGCATCAAGTAACCTCTGATTTAGAAAAATCACCTCTCTTTACTGTTACCAATTTTGAACTTTGAAGACTTCCTACATGTTCAAGAAGCCTTTATAGGTTTTTTTGTAATAAGATTTTTGTCTTATTTTTGTTCGAGGAACAACGCCACGTGAAGCATGCACGCGAATTTTTACACACGCTGTATATTAGCAATTATTGGCGAAACTGCGAATTGGAAGGCATTCTCCTTATTTATAAAACTCCGTTTCTTTTTGGAAATAAGTTGTTTCCAGGCAACAACGTAGGAGCTCTAGTATACCGTTTATTGGTATTGCCGTTCGTTGTTTTAGCTCTTGATCCTCTACGAGTTTATTTCTAATGATCAAGAGTGATTCTTCTATCGGTACATTAGTGAATAAGCTCTTTACGGCAAAGCTTATGAAAATGTCATCTTTCTCTAATCTGGTGTCCCGCATTTCAAAGTGTGCGGAATTTTTCACTAATTCGCGATACTTGAGTGGTTGGATTATCGGAAGCAAATACCTGGCCAGCTTGTAGGACGGTGAGTCTCTTTAGCTGATAATTTCAATGGAACGTTGTCCCTATGTATTTATGGGAGTCCATATACAATTATTTGTTATCTAGGATAATTGTAAGTCGGTCGTGGCCGCAACCCAAAGACCATACTATGTAATTGAGTTCGACCTGTTGAGGTGGCAGAACAGAAAGGGTTAAATAAAATAAAATAAAAAATATCAACATTAAATTTTCAGATCGATTTTTCTCAGAATTTTTTTTATGCAACTTTGTGATTTTTTGCACGGTCATAAAGGGTAGAAAAATCACTATCGGATTCCACAAAAAAAATCTATGTTGTCATTTATTTTTTTGTGATGACGTCATAACTACAAAACAAATGAAAGTCGGAAGATGAATCGCACATATTAACGTGTATTTTTGAAATCAAAAATCGACCTAGCGTTTTTTTTAAAAACCGGTTGAGTTCGTTTTTATTTTAAATATTCCTTACTTTTTGTCCTCACTGTATATGTGGGGACTTGCGGTGTGAGTTCTGTCCTTCTTCTCACGAAACAATATTTGAATTTGTGTAGAGTTTTATATACTCTCTTCTCTATCGCTGTCCAATTTTTTTGTAATTTTTAGTGTCCATTAGAACGGTTTGCTTTACCTTTGCCTGCGGGAAAACTTTTGCAATTTTTTTTTGTTCTTGAGATTTCTGATGGACTGTTCGTCGCACATACTAAGATGCTTGTCTATCCTGAGCTTCTTATTTCTTCAGCGGCCGTGTCTGATACTCAGTTGGCAGTAGGTATACTCTACATTCGAAATGATGTCTTCGTAAAGATTCTGTTTGCAGTTTACAGAAAAATGTAGTCCTTTCTCCAAAATTCCTTCCTCTGTCATGTCGGGTTTTTTTGTGAAGATGATGCATCTGATGACTCTGTTTCCACACGGGTTAGCAGGTATGTAAGTAAGTTTCTCCGGACGTTTCTTGCTGATTTCCCTCATACGTCGGTAGATGTTGTCGAAAATATGAATAATCTTACGCCGGAACTTCCCTTTTACTTTTTTCGAAAAGTTGAAATACTCATTCTCCAATTTTCTCTATTTTCCAGCGGTGAAAACTAATTGGTTCTCTGATGGGTTGTAGGCTGGCTCCTTTTAGTATCTTGTCTGCTAGAATGCTTGCTACAGGTGCCTTGAGGAGAAGGCCATTCGGGATTATGTTAAAGGTGTTCAACATCTTTGGTTATTTGTATCTGTGCTTTCCCGTAGCCTCGGAATAGTTTGTGGATGCTGGGTCCGTATCGTTTTTCTGCGTATCAAGAGAAAACGCATTCAGCAACCTAAGCATAGAAATAAAAAAACTTTTGAAAACCTATAATCAAAATTGATTTAGCTTATTATTTATGGAAACGCCGTGTTTTATTCTTTATTAAAGCTGATTATAGTTCGAGACACGTCTTTTAATCAAAATACAAAATCATCCAATTTCAAACAACATTTTCGAAGAAGATATTATATCATTTAATTTTGGTAATTCAAATTTCCATGATCAATTTAGCGAAGTTACAAATCAACAATCATAAAAAATGTAAACAATGAGCATAAAACTATTTTTATCGAATCGGGGGCTACACACCTTCCTATTATCTGCGCAGTTATCTGTCGTAAATAACTGTGTGCAAATCTGTACGA
>JAFFZR010013745.1:0-42233 GCA_018397195.1 Lethrus apterus | reverse complement strand
CCAATTCAAGATCACAAATATTGAAAATGTATATCTGTGATATAAGTGATTAAGCCATTAGACCAGTAATCCCTTTAATCCCCTATAATCCCAGTAACCTCACATTTATGAAATTTTCATTTTTTTAACATTAAAAATTCCAACCTTTTTTTTAATCGTAAATGATTCGAGGCCACCCAAGTCAGAAGGACACCTGTGATGATTATAACGTCACCAAAATATTAAAAACTATACACACTGATTGATACATGACAAAATAATATAAATATTGCCATCAGCACAAGGTTTATTACGAGTAGAAAGTTTTATGCAAAATAATACATTAATATATAAGATCTGACCTAATAATGGTACAAGGACAGCCATATTTCCAACTTTCAGCATAATTACACTTTATTAACAAATCATTTCAAAATATAAATTTTTCACTTTCATTTTGTTTACAAATGACGTTTGTTATTTGCTTATTACTTATGATTTGCATATATACAGTGTGGTGATAAAGTTTGAAACAAAATTCATAAAAGCGTTTTATAATGTTTTTAAGAAAATCGCTCGGACAGGTCAATTTTTGTTTTTGAAATGCCGTCTTGTTAATTTTTTGAATGACGTCATTTGTTTTTGCACAATGACGTCATCATAATTTTTTTTAAATGACAACCCCCACTTTTTTCTTCTGTTTTTAATAGACTTTCTTACTACTTAAACGGTGATGTACAAAAAATGGTACCTTACATAACAATTTTTTTGAATAAATGACACATTTAAATTTTTTCTTTTAAGCAAAAATTTTAATTTTTTGGAGAAAAAAAGTTATTTTTTCAGAAAAGTTCTTATGTAAAGAATTAATTCGGTAATCACAACTTAAACATCATGGAGGTCTATCAAAAGCAAAAGAAAAAAATAAGAGGTGTCATTTAAAAAAATCGATAATGACGTCAATGCACCTTAAAGCTTCACTCTTCGTCTTAGATAAATGAATTACTGTTATTTGCTTTAATTTAGAATGTTTACGATTATTATTTTTACTAAATTATAACCACTGACGATCTGAAGTAAATGTGTCGTTTATTCAAAAAAATTGTTATGTGAGGTACCAATTTTTTTACATCACCGTTTAAGTAGTAAGAAGGTCTATTAAAAACAGAAGAAAAAAGTGGGGATTGTCATTTAAAAAAAATTATGATGACGTCATTGTGCAAAAACAAATGACGTCATTCCAAAAAAATTAACGTCAGAAGACGGCATTTTAAAAACAAAAATTGACCTGTCCGAGCGATTTTCTTAAAAACATTATAAAACGCTTTTATGAATTTTGTTCCAAACTTTATCACCACACTGTATATAACAATATTACAAGTTGTCAGACAACAGTAATTATGGGAATAATAATATATTAATAGTTTATGGCAAACGGACCCAAATACAAGGATCTGGCATATAAATAAATGTAACTCAATATTACTCTTTCTTTAAATATTTTAATATATTGTTAAGTATAAATTTATGGAACATTTGATATAATACATTATTTGCTTTACATAAATCGTGGCTAACAACCGTGAAACTTTAATAAAAGGACGAAGGAAAAACCGAAAAATCAACAGACCACGACAATAAGCAAAGAATAGGAACGTGCAAAAAGCTTATTTGTAAGTTTGTAAATGGTTAGGTCAAATGCCCGGGTCGCGGTGTTTCATCATTCCGGTTTCAGCACGATGAGGCACATATGCTTCTAAAAGCTAAAGCTACGTCCACGAAACAATGATATCATGTCGGGAATTATTTCCCAGAAAGAGAGATGTAATATTTATAACCGTGCAATTAAAATATATGACGGGAAACATTAACGGATTTATTGTGTTATTATTTTTTCATTGTGGAACCAATAAATTTGTATGTATGTAATTATAACTATAAAGATGTGGTTGTCAGGTTAATAATAAGCTGCTGTATATCTATCTCCATCAATAATAAATTTCAAGTTTAACATTGTTGAAGTGACCCGAGGCGCAAATGGCTATTTATCGACCAAAAACAATGAATCATAAAAGTATGCAATTAACTCACAACACATCTGTTTTTTAAACACATAATTGAAACTGTAATTTATGTACATTTTAAAAGGTAACATAAAAAAAATATTTTTCAGGAAATTAAACATAGAATTATCAACTCTTGTCCAATGTTGTTTCTTAATATCCGGGCTCGAAGAAATTGGTCAATTCGACATTTGCTGCTGACGTTTTGCAAGCAGTTGCAAGTGACATCATTCGGGCGTAACAATAATCCAAATTTCCAATGTTAATAGGAACAAGTTTTCCTGGGTTGTATTTATCTAGTGCAAGTGCTGATTGAAATGTGAGTAATAATTTGAAGCTCTATAATGGCCAATCAGTGACCGTGAATCAGAAAGAATGTTAATCAATAATAAAAGGAGGTCTCCATAATGGATTAATCGTAATACAATTCGAAATATGAAGAAAAAGAAATTTAAAACTAATTATTATAAAGAGCACAGTTATTTTTTAAATGTGATTTTTTTCTGAAATTGCCTTTTAAAAATATGTAACTTAAAAAACATCGAAAATTGAAAATTTATTTTAAATTTCAACAATGTATTGTATGAATAAATCAAGTTCAATATATTTTATCAAAATAAGTTAAAATATAGAAATATTAAAATATATCAAATCCTATTAAGCTTTAATGAAAGTTCTTTTGCTGTGTAATACCGAATTAGTTCTCAAGTTTCTTAATGCACTAACCGTGTCGTTCATCACGAATCAAACGGAACTATTTCGTAAGATATGGTGAGAATCAATACTTTCTTATGTACAAACAACGCCGAGATTTTATCCGACGATTTTCTTCGCAAACAAAATTTATGCCGAGAGTGTTTATACTAGGCCTTATTCAGTTTACGAAAAGGACTAAAAGAGAAGACGTTGCGTTGATAATAAATCACCGATAAAAACAATGTTCAAAAGTAATAACCGACGCAATCAACATGGCTCTCATGGCATGTATTGATTTTAAGCTGCGATTTGATTCTAAATTTTGTGTACGACGAAAATCGTGTTTTACACATGAGTTGTCGTGAATTAAATTGCAGGAACTAATTTATAGAATAATATCTTTTCAATAGTAAATCGCATACTATTTAGCTTTGAACAATTAATTGAAAGTCAGAGCTCAGAAAAAATAATATTTATAATTATTTTTTACCCGAAAATTTCCAGTACATTTTGTACATTTAAATGTGTCAAATCCTTCTTCCCAATTTCATGCTGACGTCACTCAGTGGCATATAAAAATATTTCTGTACGTGTTTTGAGTTGGGTGTAAGATTTGCTGAATATCTAAATGTAGTGTAACAAGAAAATGCATTTATCGTAATCATTTTTATTGATTTATTTTTCTTCTATGTAAAGCTGTTAACCTGACTAGAAACGCCGTTCGTCTTGTTGCCGCAATAATTTCAATGCATAATTTCATGATTTGTTTGGCAAATATATTCTATGTAAATCAAAAGTTCAATACAAACGTTTAGAAAACAAATCTACTTGTAATCATGCATCGCCTAACATTTACATTTTCAGAATGTAAATGAATATTAACCTATACCATATAAAAAGATAATATCTACATAACTTTTTATAAATGTGATCTTTCCAGACAAATGTTGTTTCCATAAATATATAAAAAAAAACGAATTGTTAATCATGAAACTAGAGACCTACTTATATTTGAGAACCGCTGGAATAGGAAATTAAACAGTAAAGTTTGCGAAGCTTATTCAGGTTCACGAACGACGTTAATTCAAAAACAATTTCCGGTTTTCAAAATAACGTCGGCTTGACTATTAATTAATGTTCTCTATTGTGAAAGGCCAATAGATTTATCCATACGGTGAATGACAATAAATTAAATCCTTCCATTTAAATATTTATTTTCAATCAATCGCGTGTACGTCGCTACGTTAATTAGTTGGACTGGGACACACGATACAGTTGCAATTAAAACAAGTTACACTCTTCTACCATTCGATGGTGACAATTTTCAAATATTGCCAATTATTCGAAATTTTATATATAACTCACCCTAACGATTCAAAAGTATAATTAATAGAGTCGACGGCACAGATACACAAAGAGCTGAAAATCAAAGGAAAACAACCAAATAAATTGTAATATAAAATAAAATAGTTAAATGAGAGTATGTAACACAATTAATGACAAGATCATTTATTTGGAGACAATAATTATTATTATTATTATTATCGTTATTCCATAATTAAATAAAAAATAATTATTGTTTTTTGAATTTGTGTCGTTTAACATTTGAGGCATTTTGTTATTTTTATTATTAAAATTGTTTATTTGCATATTTAATTCTACTTCATTAGTACAAAGCATATTAATGAGACGTGAAACTGTATGACGCAACTAATGGGAAATTAAATAATAATATTATGCTTTCGTGGTAAACAATTTACGAAAGCTATGGTAATTGTTCTATGCTTTGGCGCAAGTTTTCGCAATTGTTTAATATAAAATCACGTAAATGTACACATATGGTCAAAATCAGAAAACTTGTTATAATATTCAAATATTGTTTCCAAAAATATTTGAAACTAATTCAGAATACAAACATTTGAATATTGCATAATACGCAAGTTGGTGTAGAAAGGTTTTATAGAATTTAATCAATTATAAATAAGATAGATAAGAAAACATAATAACGTTTTTTTTTTCCAAATAAGTATCTTGAATGCAAATTAAGTTAGATGGAATTAAATTTACGATTATTTAGTGAAAAAAAAATAATTCAACAACCTGAAACCTCAATAACAGTAAACATTATTTAAATATAAATTTATATGTATTGAATTTTAAGTTATATGAGTGAAATCATTTAGAACAAGAATTTATCTAGAAATATGTATAAACTATAAATTCCAACATTTTTAAAATTGCGGAAATCTAATTTTCTATAATTCATAGCTGAAAATAATTTCAGTTATCTATTTAAGTAATAGATACCTAAAATTATTTTCCTCATCCATAGTTTTCAAACATTTTATGTTTCTTATTCCATTTCCTATTTAAAGAGACGTTATCGTCGTTATAAATATACGTCTTTAATTAAGATCGTACTTGATATATTCGTTAAGTAATTCGCAAATTGAGGAAGGCTCACCATCAAGAGAAATAGTACTTAACAAAGATGACAAAGCAAATCGTATAAGTGTATTAAATCTACTGTAACTATCGCAATTTCTACGAAACTGCTAAGTACACAAAGTTATGAATATACAATTCCAGTACTGTGTCTCGCATTAACTCTAAAATATACATTTGTTGTAATTCCCTCTACTGTAGTCATTTATAAATAATTAATTTATAAATATAATAAAAAATTGTAAACGAAAGTTCAAACAATTTAAATATTTTTGCTAGTTAAAGGGCTTTTTTTTATATAAATAGATGTAATAAGTAGTTAAATAAATATTTAATTGGACAAAAAAGTAATTATTTAAAAAAAATGCTGCCAGGAAATTTTATTTGAATATTTTGTTGATATTAATCTTTAAAATTTCAGTTTACTGCAAAATGGTCACTGTAAAAATGCAACAGGACACTTAAAAGAAAAACGAAAACTTACTGTCATACCTACTTAGAAAATTTACATTATTTCGAATTCGAAAAATTGAAAGATTTAAATATCAAAAAATATTCCTCGGCTGTTTTCATGATACTCGTTGTAGATAACGTCTGAGGTCTAGTTTTGCTTACCAATACATTGTTGTATGGGTTGGGTTCGCTACGTAAATTGAAATTATTGAAATTCCAAAAGTCAATTTTTAAAATTTATAGTTAGATTTGCACGGGTTAGGTTCGCCCATAATTGAAATTATTGAAAATCAAAAGGTCAGTTTTTAAAAGGGTTAGGTTCGCTTCGTAACTAATGTTTAAAATTTATAATTTATGGTTAGGTTGGCACGGTTTAGGTTCGCTCCGTAATTCAAATTATCAAATTATTTAAATTCAAAAGGTCAGCTTTTCAGTTTTTACAAATTTATAATTTATGGTTAGGTTTGCTCCGCAACTGAAATTCAAAAGGTAAAAGAGTGTACAAAAGGAGTACAAAGGAGTGCAAAGGAAGTATAAAAGAAACAACAAAATTCAAATAACCTATAGAAACAATTGCCGCCCCAAAAGGCTGGGCTACAGTCCATTTAGCCCTGTGGTTAAGGTGGCCCTGATGACATGTATTATCTAAATCGACACACGTGACGTTTAGTACAGACAGAGAAACTGGTTCACTCCCACAAGCCAATAATACACTTAGGCAGATTGCTGTACTGAAGAGTAACAAAAGAAAAAAAAATAAATATAGATTTTCGAAATCAAGAATTCAGTTTTTTTTCAGCAGCCAATGCATATAATTTGAGTTTCTTTAGTGTTTCACAAAAATCATAAAATTGCTCTTTCTAATTCGACAGATTTTTATGTCATCATCGTATCACGGACACCTGTATATAGTTATTTCATTTATTTCTAGTTCAGTGTATTTAAGCTAATAAAATGTTTTTATCTTTGCGAAAATTACTTACAAAATATTAATGTTAAATAAATAATTGTAATCTATTTGCGAAGCTCAAATATAAAAGCAGATTACGTACACAGCAGATGTCATAAATTTCATTTTGTGTACGAATTATGTAAGTTTACATTGACAGGTTAACGGTTTCTAGCAGGTTGTTAACTTTTAATGCAACAATTCGGGGAGAACTAGCCCGTTTATTTATGTATAAAATTTATTTCATAAAATCCCATTAATTTATGATTTACAGATTGAAAATAGAAAGCGACGAAATGTAGTAATTTTGAATGAAAACTTTCATTCATAATTTAAAGTTGGCTAATATTACTACAAATGCATTTGCCAACAAGTCGACATATTTTTGTATTGCTATAAATACATAAAATTGTATATATAGAATATCTCTTGTATGCAATCCACTTTTTTCTTGAGCGAATATTTAATTTTTATTTGAAGAATTGTCGTTCCTTCTCATTTAGATGCAATGGTTGTCCAATTTGTTGTAAAATTTGCGTTGTCATAAACGACTTAGACTCGACCTGTTCACTGATTCTGATCCCAGTTCACTTACCAGTAAGGAAGATCCACCAAAAATACCTTAAATGAAGATATTTGATACACAAATAAAAATCTAGATTTACTTTCTGTTCTAAAAATGATATTGGGAAAGATCAACGTTAAACGTTTTCGAAAAAAATATTATCAATATTGCCCTAGATATATGTAGCTAAATAATAACGTTTATCTCTATACGAATCAATATTGACAAAATCAAGTGCAAATTTGGATTATGTCTGAAACCCCATTTTAATTATTTGTATGTTTGTGTAATAAAATAATAGAGATAATGAATAAAAGTAACCTTATAAAGAAATTATTAATAGTTTAGTGCGCATTGTGTAGTATCCAGACGTGCATACTATTCCAAACTATGTAGTCTACCCATTATTTCAAACTGTTGTCTGTATAGTGAATACAACTCGGAACTATCGAATGCTTCCCCCAACTCTCAACTTAATACAGACATGGGGACTGAATAGCTTTCCTGATTCGGAAGTCTACGTGTTTCACATTCTACGATGAAATTTATCTGTAGCAATTAAGTGAAGTTTTAAAGTATATTTTAAACAAAATCCTAAACAAATAATTTCGCTGTAAAGTATCAAGAGGGAAGTATTTTCTACAACTTAATTAATTGAAATTTAAATACTATATAATTAAATATCAAGTAAATAAAAAGCAACTATTTCCATTATCGATTTCTTAGTAAAATGGAAATAGTTAAAAATAATGAAATAAGGAAACATGGACATTTTTTAATAATTAAAAAAAAAAATCAAACCTCCGCAAAAATACTTAAATAATTCAAACTATAAGACAAAGATTTCGTGCGATCAAGAGAAAATAAATAATGTGTAAAGGAATCGAAATCTATATGCTCAAGTAAGATGAAAAATTAGACAAATATGTAAAGGCAAATCCAACATTAGAAGAAAAGTGGATAACATTTCAATAGACATATTCACGACAGAATTCACGAATAAGAAGGAATATTTCACAGTATCGTTGTTGGTAAGATAAAAAAAAAATCCGGATACTAAACGTCTTTACATTAATTTTTTCCATCGTTTTAAATGGTATGGGAGCAACCTGACACCCCTTTTCCTGTCTCGCTCACACACCAACACCTCTTCATCGCAATTCCTCCATAAGCTTTACTATCTTTACAATCTCTAGCCACAAAATCTACACTTCCTCTCGCATCCAATATTTTTTCCCTTTCTAAACCTTGCTAACGTACAGTCCACAGAACCATATCTCAAATAACCAAAAATGTCAGAGTTTCTTTCGTAATTCGTCGACAAGATGGATTACGAATTTTTGAGCAAAAATTGGTTGACGAGAAAAGTGACAAGAGTAAAATACACTTAAACGAAGTGACGAAGAAAAAAGAATTTTAACAATGTGTGTAAATACGTATGTCGAAATAAAGAAAAATAAATAAATTTTTGATGGTCGCAGAACATAAATACGCTGTTTTGTAGGAAAAGGAAGAATAATTGGCTACGTTTGATAAAATGTGAAAGGGGATGATCAAAAATTAACATTTGAAAAATGTTGGAATGTAAGAGAAAAAGAACGTGTTTTTTAATCAAAAGAGTTTATATAATCTGTTTGTAAAAGAACATCACTTTACATTAATAGAATGTTGAATGTTGCTATCTGCTAAAAAGTTATAAATTCTACACGTGAACAGGCTATATATCAGAGAATCTAATATACGTGACTTCGCCTCAATTTAAAAGATGATAAAAATATATATCCCTATATTTGAATACCGAGAACTAGCTAGGGTACTGTAATGGCTATGAGTCACGGTGATGAATTTAGAATACTTCTACCCCAACTAGTTTTAATTAAAGGGAAAGTTTTATTACGAAATCCAAGTGTTCATAAAAATGCAATAAATTATCTTCATAATTAATGCATATGAATGTTTAAATTGATTTTGAGTTTCGTATTACTTTCTAATCTTTATTAAATTTTAAAATGAACTTTTTATTACAAATTATTTTTCAGGTTTTACCTGGGTTTCATTACAATTCAAAACAGGTACACGTAACTACAGAAGTTGTCATATGCATGTACAAGATTGCAAATGAGTTAAAGATGCAAATATTGCAAATTTTTCGTTCATTTTAAGAAGATTTATAAGACTAGTTTAAACATCCATTATTTGTATTAAAATAAAATAAGCAATAAATAAATTGGAAATTACATCAATTTAAAGGCATTTAATATTAAAACTCAGTGCGATCCATTTATATTTGAAACATCTGAAAATATAAAATTGAAAAATAATAGTTTAAACATTTGAAATATTCAAGCAGATCGGGTATGAATGGGCGTAGAAATTTTTTTGCAATTTAAACATTAAAAAAAAATCATTTAATCATTTAATAATAGAAATTATATGAATAAAGAATTCTTTAAGAATACATACAAACAGAACGCAAAACGATTCTAAAAATCAATGATGTACCTCATGGTAAAAACATGTTGAAATAATTCGTTTTCAAAATCAAATTTTAAAATTTTCACCACTTTAACTTACCAAAGCAGCGTTTAAAATTCCAGAGACGTAGAAAATCCCAATGATTATCGTCGAAAACCCCAACATTTTGGTGATAATTTCACCCGAACGCACTGCACTAACACAACTCGATCCTTCCTGGGTGTATACGAAACTGACTGCAGCTCCACCTACTATGGAGAGACTGCGCAAACGTTGGCTTAGTCATACGGAGACCATCTATCTCTTCTTGTTTCGTGACTTTAATAAAGAAAGGAGAACAATTCGAGATAACCGTACGGTAAACGTCCAGACTTACGTTCAGGCACTATCGTTAGAAAACTCTTATCTACACAGGTAACTGCATTAGTAGGATGTGGGTGAATTATCCACGATCTCTTTCATTTCGTGTCTAAGGAGCATAACAGTTTTAATTCACGAAAAATAGCAAATAATTGTTGAAATTACCGAACAAGAACTTAAAGGATATAAAGAGGTGTCATATTATAAAACAAATTCATCCTAAATTCCTTCTTAAAAAAAAATCTTTTTTTTTTGAAAAAAGAATCATATGATAATGAAATTTTCAGCAATTCAGGAGGTGATACCAACACCTAATTGTTTTCTCAAAACTTGCTATAATTACAACCATTTAGAATTGTCATTTTTCGCTATATTTCAACGTCAAAAAATAATTAAGTTGCAAATATGTATTTTCCAGAAAATTTATTACACATGTATTGAATACTTACTATGAATTTTCTATTTGACATCCTATCTATATAAAGAGTAATTTCCCAAACGGCCTGTATTCATTTTTCTTACAAACGCTATATATCATATTAATACTACTTTTTTATTATTGTGGTTATAAAAATATAAAATAAAATTAATTGGTTTTCACTTATTAAAAGGTTACAAGATTTTAACATATTTTATTAAAAAGTCCTTGTAAATCGTAAAAGAAAACAAAAGTTAATAAAAATTAAAAACAAGAAAAATAGGAGATAAATGGTAATATAAATAAAATATAAATGTTATTAATATCAGATTCTTGATTGTAATTGTTTGAAATTATACTTTAGGCGCCTCTCACACGAGAGCAATAAGCAACTGGCAATAAGCAACAGGCAATATTTTTTGAGCTCTCTAAATAAATCAATAAATATCGCTAATTCAAAAAATGTCAAGAAGAACATAACCAATTCGTCTTCTTTTTCAGTTGATGACATTTTTTGAAACAGCAATATTTATTGATTTACTGTGAGAGCTCGATAAAACAATATTGTCTGTTGCTTATTGCCATTTGCTTATTGTTCTGGTGTGAGAGCCGCCTTACTCCTGAGCAAGTAACCTGGAAACAAAAAATAACTAATATAAATTTTTCTATTTCACTTCATCAAGAAATAATCATAAAGGAAATAAAAATATAGATTATGTCATTAAATGCCCAATAAATAAAGAGCCGCTGTGGAATCGCAGGCTATCGCCAATGTAGTCATATTTCTTGTGCCAAATCTCGACGTAAATGATGTTGAGATATTTAGATTAGGTAAATATGATCCGAATAGGGCATCAGCACGACCTGTTAAAATTTCGCTTTCGGAGGAAAGCATAGTGCCTTATTGGGAATCCAAAGACACTTAAAAACAATGCATCGTTTAAGAAAATTAGTGTTTCTCTTTATAGAACACCTAAACAAATAATTAATTAATTACTTAAACAAGCATATGATTCAATTAGAAGGAAGAAATATACAAAGCAATGAGAAAGATAGGAGTAAACCACATAGTAATAAGACTGGTATAAATGACGCTAAATTGTACAGAAAACAGAATAAGAGTAGCTGGAAGGATATCAAGAAAATTCAAAGTTAAAACTGGACTAAGGCAAGGAGACCCTCTCTCTCCAGTATTATAAAATGTGGCACTCGAAAAAGCGGTAAGACAATAAAATAAATAGAGGAAGTTTAGCTTCTTTAAGCGACGTGGAGTTGGCCTGCACCCAATTTTACCAGAAGATTTATTTTATTCGATATTTATTTAAAAAACATGCCTGGAATTATCCACCCTGTTTTGATCAGGAAATAATGGATAATATTAAATTAAAATATAGCTATCTTAAGAAATATAAAAGGTCGAGCTGTGTTAGCTTCTTAAATGATTTCCAACGTCTAAGGAAACTCATCAAGACTCAAATTACTGGTGCTTACAAGGCTTATATAGCCAACATTGAAATAACATTTCTTCTGATATAAAAATATTTTGGTCTTTTATTCAGTAAAAGAGTTATAGCGATCCTCAAGGCATAGTAGACGAGTTCTGTGACTTCTTCAGTAATGTGTACGTCAGTCGGCATAACGATGATTTGCATTCCATTTACTCATACAACTCTGTCAATGTTGTCTTGCCAACCTTAACTGAGGGACTTGGTATTTCTAGTTTCCTAGTTAAAGACTGTAGAACCTTATTAACTTACCCTTTAACCGTTTTGTTCAATCTGGTGCTAAAAGCATCTACATTCCCTGATCTATGGAAAATTATTAAAGTTTGTCCAGTTTTGAAAAGCGGCCCTTCAAAAAGATATTGGGAACTATAGATCTATATCCCTATTATGTAACTTCGGTAAGGTTTTCGAGTCGGCACTGTATCGCATATCTATCCGTCAATCAAAAATTCATTGTCGCCCTTCCAGCATGGGTTTATGGATAAGCGATCCACCACCTCAAACTTCCACTTCGAATATTCTAGCCATGCCAAGTAGACGTGGTGTACACGGAGATTTCGAAATCATTTGATTTTACCAGATCAGTGAAAAGCATATCTTCAAAGGTGACACCTTATCTAGAAACCTAATTTAACACTGTTTCCTTCTTAGGTTTTCTACTGAGGATGGCAATTTAGTTGCCGAAGTACGTAATTAGAATTTTTCTAAATTTTATTGTGCCCTTACCACAATAAAATTTAGAAAAATTTTTGTTTTTTGTATATTTTACAGCCACAGTCTCCAATATTTTTGATTATTATTATTATTTATTAACGTGAATTTGGGAAGCCTCCAGTTTCTTTAAATTTGAGTCCGCTTGCGGGAGCTTTTGCTAAACCTGAATTTTTCTATAAAAGATTTATCCTATTGGAGATGAGCTTTTATTAATTTCTACTTCATTAATATTATGTTGAGATCTTACTTATTATGATCTAGTCTTATACGTATTTTGTACCTCGACTGCAACAAAGATCAACATAGTTTGCAAAATAATTACTAGTAGACATGAGTTCGAAAAAATTATATATAAAACTACCGTTTTTTCGAATTTTGAAATGTCTGAAAAGGTAGAATGAAAAAATTCTTAGAAGAAAGAATATTCAAAATCTGCGAAAAGTACAGCTTCAGTTAAGATGCTGATCTTAACTTATAAGATTGATTGAAGTTTACTCCATTTTTATACTTTATTTTCACACACGCGTTTCAATAGGCCGATTAAACTTTAATTTGCAAAATTGTGTTCTACCTTCAAATGTTTGATATATTGTATGCTTATTTAATAGCGCGGCCTTAAGATTTTTCCACAATGTAGTTGATATAAACGATCAAGGACGAACTCAGCTCATTTTGAACAAATGGTGAAAGGGAATCAAGGGAAAAAGGAAAAAACATATTCATGCAGTACAATTAAAAATTAATAAATTAATTGTAAAAAAATAATGAAACATTATTGGAAATCTAAACTCTGACAACGTAGTTAAAATGCAAGTGTAGGTAACTATGTGACTTCTAGAACCGTGATAAATTGAGTATTACCGCATTAATTAGAGCATGAAATAGTTCTTGTCAGACCGCAATGTTTTTTTTTAACTGGAACTTTTACGGAGCTTTGAAGCTTATATTTTCGAAATTAAAATCACAAATCCACATCTGCGGTTTTGTTTTTGCACGTTAGGAATACGTATCTATTTGAGTGGAATAAACGACCTCATTGTTTTCTATAAAAAAATAAACTATTCGCTTAACATAAAACGAATAAAAAAATAATTACATAACGTATCCGTAGCGTATTGTGCGTCAAATTTGCATAGTAATTCACTCGAAATTCAATTCAAAACTGCACTATCAATCAAAATTTAACGTAGCAGAACTGATAGAGAAATTCTACATTAAAGTTTTATATTCTGGTTACACGAAATCGATTTTAATTGTAATTATAAAATTTACAAAGTTGTGAAACATCAAAGAAATTACTTACGCTTCAAATAGTAAAATATGAAACAATTTAATACAATTACGTTTATTCTAGCATTATTAGAATGTGCATGCGATTATAATTTCAAATGGAGCTCTTGAAAATAAATTGAATGTTTAATTAATTTCTGTTTAATTCTTATTGATATTCATAGATAGATATCCAAAAGATAGCTCTACCGACCTTAAAAAAAAAAACGAAAAAGAAAAAGAAATACAAATTTCAATAAGTAACACGGTTACAAAAGAAAGAAGCGAAGGAAATCCGATGAAAACAGGTTATAAGTTATTGTACAAAAATGGGGTAATGATGAATCACACACAGATCTTACGGAACTTAGAAAATAATATGGCTGAGAATGAAGACAAAGTTTGGAATAACAAAGGAAAAAAGGATAATTTTATGAATGCGAAAGACGAATAAAGTAACTTATAGAAAAAAAAATTAATATTGCGCTTTTTATACAAAGCCTTCCCTTAAATAATGAAAATATGAATGTTGATATTTTATCTTTAAAAATCATTCAGTTGTGTATAGCTTTGATGTTTGTATAAAGTAAATAGAAAATTTAACTGAACATTTATTTTCAATTATGTACATTAGATTTAAACGCAAATATGAAATTCGGAACAATTTGTCTCGGACCGAATGAAATGAAAGCAAACACGCAAATACTAAATTCTAAAATATTACACTGAAAAAAGAAATAAAGAATTTCCATATAAAGTATAACGAATTGCAAATATACTATATACAACTCCGCTATGGTACTTTATTTTGTTTCAGTGCAATATGGCGCGCGTTTCTGTTCATTTACAAAGCATTCCATTATATGTTTATTTAAAATTTATTGTGAATTTTCTTTACAATAGCAAACAAGGAATAATTTACCCGTATATCGTTTGATTGAAAAGGAATAAGCTGGGTGTTTTAAATGTTATTAAACAATAAAACACAAATCTTAACTTAATGTGTGTTCTACCAATTAATTGTGATAACAAAGATGTACGAATGGTATTTATCAGGATTCTGAATTTATCTGTGAAATATATAAGAGCATTATGGATTTTAATCTTTTGTGAGTATTTATTTATGATACGTGTTTTGTTCGTTTTTGCAAGATTTTGAAAGGAATCCAAATTTCTACCCTCAGTTACTTTGCCAATCAGATTGTATTCAAATCTTCTCGTTTCATATGAGATTTTAATGCATTTAATTTAGTGAAATAATCTTAAAATTATGCATAAAATTATACACAATATTTTCCAAAATACATCGTATGCGTTCCTTAAGTAGAAACGGAGATAAGAACACTTCCTTGAATATTTTCTATGCACTACTATGTTATATGACTTTTTACACATTTATATCAATTAAATTATTTTTACGATTGGTTTTATAAATGGTTATATTTTATTGATATTCATATATTAATATGTTTTTAATGGATTTTGCAATTGTGTTAATAAATTTATTGGTGCAATAAAAATGAATGGGTAAAACATAATTTGGAATAATTTAATTAATTTTTTTCGTTTGGAATTATTGGTTTGTTGATAATTTTTTAAAATAAATATATATATGTTTTTTGCATTTTAATGTGTTTCAGATATTTATATCATAAACGTAACCAATGTGATAAAATTAACAGAAATATTTATTGTATAAAACGATTAAATTGGTAGTTTAGATAATTCAGATCCATAAGGAAAACTGCAACATTTTGTATAATATTTTTCGTGATGTAAAATGCTAGCTCGCCGGAACTGCATATAATTATTTATTAATTTAATATTTCAATGAACATTAAATGTTGTTTGAAATGAAGCGAAGCAAATGTACACAAAATAATACGCTTTACGTATGTGTGTGTTTGAGGCATAGTAAGAAGTATTTTAAGTGTAAAATTCATGGAAAAAAATTAAATTAAAGATAATTTTGCTGTTTCGCTTATTTAGATTTTATAAGGTCAACTGTTATCTTTTATATTTGACTGATTCTGAAATATTTCAGTAAAAATGCACATTCGTCCTCATAAAAGTGAAACTGAATTCTGTTCAAAATTTTAGAATAAACAACCCTTTAATACTTTAAATTGTTTTAATTACACTGATATTTACCAACATAATTTGCAAAATTTGTACAGAGTGAGCAACTGGAAGTGACCACCACGTGACCACATACGTCACAAAAATAGTGTATTTTTTTGTTTTACTGCTACCCATACTGCTTATTGTATTTACGTTCTGTCATCTGTCATTTAATGTGTTTGAAAGCGCTAGTTTTTATGTTTCTCCAAATTATTTCTGTATTAAATGTATTCTTTTAAAAAGCAATTTATTTTTCTAAGTAAAAAAAGAATTCATTTTGAAGGTATACAAGTACTGATCAAGCTAATAATTTGACAGTTCTCTTCTTTTAAGGTTATATTTACAAAATAGTACCAACTTAGCAATGTCGCCACCTTAAAATTTGAGGTCACGTGGTGGTCACTTATAATTGCTCACTCTGTACATGGCAATAAACCGGCGCAAATATCGGTTTCTAATACTACCTTCGATAAAACATTCCCCCTTCCTAGCTCTCTGCGCAGCTTTTCGACTCCGCCTATTTACATCTAGATTTAAAGCGCCCTAGTTAGCTAGAATTGGGGGGGGGGGTAATAAAATAATGTTGGACTGTCAACTGTATAATACTATATGATATGATATAATACTAAACGCTATGATAATATAATTGTTGAATAAATAAAATATTGTGACCGTTTTTTTTTTTTTTTGGGCAATCCTCTAGGCGAGTAGTTGGCAAATGTTGGCAACCCTAATTTATACTGCAAAGTCGTCCACACAAATAGCAAGGAAACATAGGTGGTTTCATAGGTGAATTACGTTTTTTTTTTCAGTTTTTGGCAGTTCAAAATGAAGTGTAGTGTGCGTGTAGTGCGCCGCTTGTTGACAAACTCCATTTTCTACAACAAAAAATGAAGTAAATTATAACACAAGTGCGGTAAAAGCTATTTATGAAACAAGTTGCAAAATGAGCGTGCTTCTTGCATTAGACGCACTAGACACGAGCGAAGCGAGTGTTTCAACACGTCCTGTGCAAGAAACACACTCATTTTGCAACTCATTTTCCAAAATTACCTATTAAAAGCATTGAAAATATAATGTAAGTACTTACGTCAATTTAGAATAAGAATCGTAACCAAAATTATTAAGAACGATTGAGGATATGCAACTACTCACTTCAATTTATTCGAAGATAAACAAATCATAACCATGGATAATACATGTATGAATTGACATTCACCGAGCCACTGGATAAAACCGCAACAAAATAAAATGTCCTGTTTCTCGTGATTTTTCGAACCCAAGAACTGCTTAACTTTTTTAAATGTTTTAGTATACATATACCTTTTGAATTTCAATTACGGAAGTTTATTTCAGGACTTGGGACCTTTTTTTGTCACAATTATGAAGCGATTCCAACCTCACTACAAATTCTTACCCGTTTTCGCGTTGTTGGTGAAAATCTGACTTTTGGCAATTTTTATGGTTGCGATCTGGCAACTTTTTTATTTTTCACCTGGCAACACTGATTACAACGATGGTTGGCATCAGGACGTCAAAAATATACGTAATTACCGATTTGTAAAATGTTATTTTATTAGTTTATACAAATATTCTTCTATTTATGTAAACAAAGATGACAGCGTTTAGAGATGATTCATATGTGCGATATTCATCCTATAAAGCTCTTTGTTACGTACAGATTAGGGAGCGGTGAATGAATCTCATTTAAGTAGAACAATAGATTTGACGAAGGTACTGCGCTTTTGCAGTTTGAACGAATTACTCGATATTTCGTTTTTGTGATGATATGTGTCCATTTCACGCGTTTCTGTGTAAAATTTCGTGAATAATTCAAGTGAACATGACTGAAAAGATGAATAAAATGTTGATTGGGGCGGGGACGCAAAACCTATGTAAGCCGGTTCCCATGAAGTTGTATGCCACATGGGAAGTTGATAGAACTCCAAGCAATTGTATTCCTAGGTATGTACATTTTTAATGCAAATAAAAATTTTAATGTTAGTTTTCTTTAGATTGTGTTCACTGACCTTAACTCGATTAGTAGTGTTACATCCCTTGGGAAACGATTTGTCATATATATCAATTGCTGTTAAAATGGAGTCGACAAAACGTACTCTTCGTTCTAATGAATTAGCATTACCATCTAATGGGCTACTTGATACAGGCTTGGAATTAACTTTTAGTTTGCAGTATCCACATTTTTTGAAACGAGATGGTAATCGCTTGCATGTTTTATTGCAGCGTCGCAAACGTTATAAAAACCGTACTATGTTAGGCTTTAAGACTCTTGCAGAAGGTGTAATAAGAATGGATCAGGTGTTACAAAAACAAATGGATCTTGATTTGGAATTAATGGCTGAAAGTGGCGGTAAAGAAAAGGGCCCAATACCAGTAGCAAGGTTATCTGTATTACAATTGAGTTCAACACCTGTAGATCAAGAACATAAACCAGAACGTGATCGTGATTTCAGTGATGATGAAGATGAATTTAGTTCCGGGGAAGAAGAACCTGTAGATTTGTCTGATTCAGAACCTTTGAGAAAGCTACCACATACTCGTCACAACTTAAAACAGAGATTCGTGTCATTGTTACGTAGATTCCGTGTTGCAGACACGGAAGAAGGTAGAAGTGCTGGTTTGACCAATCCCAGTGATATACAAGCTTTATTCCAAGAATTGGAATCTTTGAGTTGTGATGAAGATTCAGGTGGTGAACAAGATACCATGTCGATTTCTAGCACACCTAAACCGAGTCTTCGACCTTTTTTTAGCAGCAGCCGTAGTCTCCTTGACAATAATATTTCACACGAAGTCGAGCGGTCTGGAGATGATAAAAACTACTCTGGAAGTGATGGTAATGCAGATCTTTGTGGGACTGATTATGAAGCTCAGTCCGATCCACAGACGGGATCTCCACCTCGTGATAAAAATATTTCCCGTTTTCGTGGTGCCATTGATGATAATTTACAAGATTCTGCTGAACGTAAGACAAAGTTGTTTCGAACATCTGCATCTGGTGTTAAAAAGAAGCATTCTTTAAGCATTGGTTCTGAATCTATTACACCAGACACTATTGCGGTAAATAAAATTTTATTAAAATTGTTTTCCCATTAGTTTTATTAATATATATTATGAGTACGGTTAATGCTCCTTGCTATATACCTTGTATATATCTTGACCTTGCCAATTTGCTACCAAAACCACAATCCACAATATCATCAATACCACAAATACATCATCAGCAAATGCTCTTGTAATATCGTAACTCTTTGTAGGTTTTTATAGCCCGTGTTTAGTTCGTTTGCTTTTTTATGCTTTGTTAATTATGTCATCTACAATCTCACATGTTCCTTAACATTTCCATCATGATTTTATCAAATCGCGGGGATTTTCTATTTTTCAACCATTTAATTACTTCTGTTAACTCTCCCATTTTCATTTCCGACTTCCATAGCCTCATTAGAAGCGTGTAGTAAATCTTGAAAATATTCTTTCCATGTATTCATAATTTATTCTTATTTTAAAATATCCCCTGTAGAAAATTTTATGTAGATTCTTCCTTTCTTCCCTGTCTTAGCGTTTTGAATACTTTTAAGGTATTTAATAGATTTTATTCAAAATTATTTCTTTTTGTCCCTGCAACTTGCAGGGACAAAAAGACTACATACTACATATACATACTACATATTTTCTTTGTTTCTTATAGTTTTTTGTCAGTTTGCTGCCTCATCTGTTTGTTTTCTATTATTAATTGTTTTATATACTCCACAAGCCTGTTTGGCTGCTCCGTTTTCTTTCTAAATATAATATACAATTGTTCCCAACTTTGCTTTTAGTTTATTCTCTAGTTTCTCTGACACTGGTGCTTATACATATTTGTCAACTATTCTCCCCCCCAGTTTGTATATGTTTTTCGTTTCTAACTCTGTCCTCTTCTTATTTCCTTTTTTTATTTCTCTATCCAGTTCTTCTTTAACCTTGGATAGTAGAAGGTAGTAGTCGCTATATATTTTGGTTCCTCTTGTCATTTTAGTCTCTATTATTACTCTTCTGTTATCTTTTTCTAGGAAGTAATCTATCATAATTTTTTCTCCGCTGCTTAACTCTTCAGATGAATATTTATGCATTTCTTGTGTTCTTGTGTTGAAGTCATTAGTTATTATATTATTATACATAATTCTAGTGACTTGTTACCATTGTTGTTCATTATATCCTCTGCATACCTATCTAACATTTCTGTGGTTAAAAGTAGGACATATATTTTCCCTCTTGCACTCTCTCCATTGTCTCCGTCAACTCTTGCCAAAACTTGTCTTTATCATCTGCTTTGTCATCCTGAAAATCTAATAAAGACCTTTTTTTTATTAACACCACCTTAATCTGTAGATCTGATATATTTTTTTTTCTATATTTTTAAACATAAAATATTCATGAATGAAACTGTCATAAATTTTTACAATTATTGTTATGTAAAATAAATAGTTCTTTAAATATGTAAGAAAACTAAACGACTCGATTGACTGCAAGCTTAATTTAATTAATGCTTAATTTATTGTGCATTTTTATTTACAGGCTAGAAAAGTGTTTTTAGAGCAAGTATCTCGAATCATGCCAATTGAAGAAGCTTTACTGCCAGATTGTGTAGTTTTAATATCTGGTCCGGAACCACATGCCACATCACTTGTGCCTCGTTTGGCACCTATTCATCGTATCTTCCAGCCAACTTCTGCCCCCGAAGGAAGAGCAGTTATAAATGCCTTGTTCAACAAAATACAAAAATATTGCAATAGTTGTGCCAAACCGTCGAACCCAGTGAAATTGATATTGATTGGAGGTGATGCTTTAATAGGATGGACTTTACGTCCCTATGTCGAATTGATGTCCACAAAACCTCCAGACTGGTTGTCTTACATAAAATTTTTCATTATACCGTTTGGTCCATCTTCAGTAGCAAAACATTTGGCTACACTTGATACCGGCTATGCCACTTTGTTTCCTCCTGATCAAGATCTTAAAATTGATGATCTGGCCACTAGAATTCAGCGATATATATCCGTACCTTCATCTGCTCCATCAGCTCAGCTTCCACTGTCTGAGGCTATGTTAAACTGTCAAGATGATTCAAGCCAGCAATTTATCCCATTTGTAAACGAGGTTCGTGTTGGACCCTCAGACTCTGCCCTTTCGGTGTCTGTAGATTTAGAAGATCTTATGTGCTCCAGTCCTCCTGCTCCTCCAGTAACACCTCCATCTTCACCAAATGTCCAAACTCGAGAGTCACCTTGGGAGCCACTGGAGCTACAGTTGGACTATTGGCAACTACCACGTTTAAATGAGAAGGCTGACAAATCCAAACAAGACGGTAAAACTTCACTCAAAGCTTTATTTCGCGGATTGCAAGCCACACCTGGACTTAATCTTACGATGCATTTGGCAAGCAAAGAAAAGAAACAGAAAATCATGCGTTTAGGGAAAAAAAAGGAAAGGGAAGCTGAAGCTCGAAGTCAGAATGTTGATGGCATATCAAGATTAATATGTTCAGCCAAATTATCCCACACATTACCAATGAGAGGTTTGTACAAATATATTCTGTATCAATCCAGGAAAATATCTTTATAAATACTACAGCATTCATTTATTTTAAGTTTTTAATTTTTTTATTTTTAATGGATGTAAAATAATATATACAATTTAGTAAATTTTGTGCTACAAGCGTTTTGGTATTATGTCAATGTAAAGGTATTTTTTTAGTCCAGTCTATAATTATTTGTGTACATCACTAAATTAAGTTGAGCTGAAAATAGTTACGTAATAATAATAACAGAATAAATATAGCACATTTGGAAATTATTTTAGTGTGTAGAAAATTATTTTTAAGGAAATTAATTACTAGACTTTATGTGTAATACATTTTTTTTTTTTTACAGTTTTTATTGATGGAGCTGAATGGACTGGTGTGAAATTCTTCCAGTTAAGTTCTACATGGCAAACACATATTAAGCACCTATCAGTCCAACTGGTGGGAGTACCACTTGCATGTGCCGACTAGTTTGATAGCAATACCCGCTCAATGTGTGTTAGACTGCACACTGTGTGTTATAATACTCTATATGTGATAGTCGCTGTTTGCTGAATGCTTTTATTTTATTGGCCGAAGATTGGAGCAGCCAAACCATCATAAGACTGAGGGCCCTGCTGGTTATACTCAGCCATTTAATTGTCACCGATAGGGTCCTAAACTTGCACCATGCTTCGAATGACTGTTGAACATATGATGTTCTGTGATTGTAGCAGCTCATTCCAGGGTTGACCGTGTGTGTTTTGCCTTCCAAATGCCAAACGCACGCATGTTAACCAGATGTATTTAATAAATAGCATAGATGCAATATTTGACATGTTAGTACTGTTTAATACAATATAAGACATATATCTTACAAGACTTGTTTAATTTACCACTTCATATATTTTGAGATATTTAGGTTTTTTATGTAAATTAAAAAATAACTCCAGAAAAAACTATGTCATTGGCATTTCCAATATAATGGGAGCCAGGTCTGCAGAACACCGTCAGCGCATTTTTATACGTTAGAATTGTGAAGCTCAGATCATATTTTGCTGCCACTGTGATTTCAAACACAGATTTCCGAGTTGTCTGCCAGTCATGAATGTTCAATGAACATTACTCATCATTTCAATTTTTTTATTATTTTGTCTTAAGTTTTGAAACAAATATCAAAATTGTGATTATTATTAATATGAAGAATAAAATAATATCATAGTCTTAAATAATGAAATTATCACTTAAAATTAGTAGGTATATTTAAACAGAGAAGCTCCTTGAGACTGTACAACTTAGGACTAAATAAATATTATTCTAATACTCTATTTCTGTGTTAATTAAAACCATTAGAAATCATTAAAGGTAAACTAAAAATACTAAAGTGTCTTAAATCGCAAGTATTTATTCAGGGACATTAATATTTTTTTCTTTTTTATTACGAATCGCTTCAACGAGAGCTCGATACCTCAACATACATTCTTCTTTGGTTTTACCAGAAACATTCTCAGATATCCGCTCCCATCTTTCTAAACAACCTTTTGGATACTTAGCGAGTGCATCCTCTAAAGCCTTTTGCTGATCTTGACTCCAATCTTGCTGATCTGAAGCAATCCCAAACTTACCTCCTTTGGTTTTCAGTTTAATTTTGGGCTGTTCATTACTTTCCTCTTCTGCCAATTGAGAAGGCAAACGATATCCATTATTTTTCATTTTATTGGACATGTAAGTAATTTCTGGCACTGCTCGTCCCAATGCTTCACCTATCAACTCCCATCGACCAGGTGTACCTCCTGGATATTTCTTAACTAACATTATTAATTGTTCTAAATCGTCATCAGTCCAAAGACTTCCAGATACAGGTGGAAGTTCAGATATTGTATTATTTGTGGTCTCAGTTGCAATTGGAGTAACTTCAAATGTTGGTCCCTCTGGTAATACAAAACCGGGTTTACGTCTTCTTACTTGTTTGGGCTCGGTTATCACTTCTTCATCTGGCTCATCGTTTTGCATTGCCTGTTCTACTTTTTCAATTGCTTTTTGTTTAAAATAACTTATTAATGATGGTACAGACAATATTATTGAAAATATCCATTTTGGGATTTGAAAAGGAAGTGTATTTTTGAACGATGGTTTTGGTAGTTCAATTAAAGCAACCATTTTTTTAAGTTTTTTTCCTTTAACTTGTTCCTAAAAACATGTGTAAGAAAGATAAGCAGTTTATCAAACTCAAGTAAACACACCATTGTATATTTTTGTTCTAAATATGCTGCCCATGCAACTATGTACTGTCCGACTGTTATAATACAGAATAATATAATACTCATTTCCAGTAATCCCATACGTCTAACATGTCGATAATAATAAACTGCAGAACGCCAATTCGGAAGCCCATTGACAAGTACGTCATCGTAATGCTTCCTTTTATTGACATCTTTTAATACTTCATATATAGATACTAAATGACGAAACTGTTCAGAAGTGTCAACATCAGGATTTTTGTCTGGATGTAACAGTAAGGTTTGTTTTCGAAAAGCAGACTTAATCTCTTGATTGTTAGCAGCCTAAACACAAAAATTGGCAATTTATCACTTACTTTTATAATGTACGTACCTTTGTAACATTTAAAGCATCATAGAAATTAACTTTTACTTCCTCTACAACATCAAAGACTTCTAATTGCTCGGCATCCCATGCTAAACATGTAGTTAAGTACAAAAAAGACACTAATACACTGGACCAATTCATAACTTAAATAAATGTATAAAACCGGAAACTTAAATA
Source organism: Lethrus apterus (assembly GCA_018397195.1). Classification (NCBI taxonomy): domain Eukaryota; kingdom Metazoa; phylum Arthropoda; class Insecta; order Coleoptera; family Geotrupidae; genus Lethrus; species Lethrus apterus. Next base: position 17,877 of record JAFFZR010013745.1, on the reverse strand, counting down.
ATACTTTTTGAATTATTGACTTTGGAAAAATCTTAGTTCAATATGTTAAAAAATCGTATACACGTACATAACCCTAAAAATTGCGGAAGTTAAAAAAACTTTAGGTTGTCCCATTTTCAAATTATTGTACAAATTTATAATAAATAGTTGTCAATTCGCGATAAAACTTTCAATTTGTTTTAAGCAAAAACGTAAAAATGTTAAAGAAATAACTTTCTTATTCTGTTAAAATATATTTATTTAAATAATTAACAATCAAATCTATTGTACCATAATTGCTTTATTACAAAGTCCCTGAATTAATCCACCTGCGGGTAGTTTATATTCAACATTTGAAAGTTTCCTATCTGGTGAAAATTGCACCAATTGAGAATTACTTTTCGATAAGTCATCCAAACTCCATATAGCAATATTTTTTGATTTTCCATGTCTGGCCAAAACGTACGTATCTTCAGTCTCGATTATTCCAGATATTGCTGCCCAATGTGCCTTATGACCAAGGCTAAGACACGGTCTATGATTTTTATCTGAATCGTAAGGCACTAACATACATCCACCATTAAATAAAAAATCCTTTACAAATGTTTCATTTAAAACACCTTCATAAATTCGAACTGGTTGTTGTAATACATCTCTTGCTAAATGGTACATGTCGATAGTACTAAACATTTCACCATTGAAAGTGTACCCACGAGCTTGTGCCTCGATCATTAATTTATCAACAGTTTCTTTTGAAGCATTTTCTGTAAGCATAGCCAAAGCGACCAAACCACATTGAGGACCATCCTGTGTAATTCCCATCAAAGGTTTATAAACAAATCTTTTTGGATTTGAAACTTCACGTAATTGATATAATTTGCATACTTTGTTTAAGTCTGGATAATTAATAGACCAAGAAAAATCCATGTTTACAAATTGGTCATAGCTTTTTAAAAAACATAACCTTTTATCCAAAGGTAAACAGTGAAAAATGTTTATTAAAGTGCTTGATAATTTTATTTCAGAACAACTTTATTAATAACAATGAGTAAAATGAAGAAATGTGTTGGTAAAGAAGGTTTTCAACGTATGAATTATTTGTTTCAGGTAGTTATCAATTGTACAATTATAACTTTTACAACTATTTAAATTATAGGTAAGCAACGCTCATATTCAAGAAAACCACGATAATCACTTGTCTATGTTCTATTCAAATTTAATGACTGGTATTGCAAAGAAGACTGTTCAAAGAATGTAAGTTTATTTTATAAAATAAGCACTTGAATATTTAGCATTTTTAGAGAACCGTCCATCAAAAGAATTGTCTGTAAACGCTGCAAAATGTTACTGATAGCGGGTATTACATGTAAAGTAAGAATAAAAAAGAAACATGTTAGATGGTCGTGTAATTTATGTGACACCATCAAGGTTTTCAAAATTAACAATGATTATGTTTTATGGACTGAACAGCAAGAAAGTATAGTTGAAACCTTAGATTATTCACAAAATAAAACTGATCTGTAAAATTTGTTTTATTAAAAGAATAAATGAAAGGAAAATTGCGTTTAGTTTCTGTGTAGATTGTGACCCCATTAAAATTTTTTCTATATACGAAACTGATTACTTTTTTTTCAATTTGTGCTGCAAGTAATATAATTTAAAATGAGCTTTCAAACCATAATTTTCAAATATTTAGGATATGTGATCAAATTTTTCCCAGTTTTCTCAAAATTTTAATGACAGAAAAAGATATAAATGGATAATTTTATTAGGTACATTAAATTAAAATACATAAATAATGCAATATTATTAATAAATTAAAAGTGTTTTGCAATTATTTAATAGCAGAGTTGATACTTTTAATTCAGTAATACTAACAGTACCAATGAGCATTTGGTAGTAAAAATCATTATTTTTTTTTCTCATATAAATACTTGTTCATTTGCCAAACTATCAGAAAATGGACTAACAATTTCTTTGGTTGCAAAATAAAACATTAAACCAAACGTAATAGAGATTGGTAAAGCAGGTAGAGCCTTTTTGTACATTGCTAATAAAAGTAATGTTAAACACAGCCCTATAAGTATGGCAACAAAACATGCTATTGTTGTGTTCCAATCACCATAAGATGATGCCTTTCCTACTAATACACTATAAAAAATAAAGTCTCCAAGTCCTAATTTTACACCACGTTCTTCTCTATCCTGTTGTTCATGCACCTGTGTATGAGGAATACCACTAACGTCATAAACTTCCAATTGTCGCTGTGCAACTCGATCTGCATGTGTTCTTACCCAATCATCTGTAAAACCGTGGTTTTCTGCTTGTGTTTCATTTCGAATTTGTGGCTGTTCATCTCCAGTAGCCATTGCTGTATACATATACATGTATGTGGAAGAATAAATTAAAGCTGGAAATATCTGCTCATTTCTTTCTTGTGCTGTTTCCACTAAAATTCTTAATGGCCCTCTGGGCATTAAAACGGCAATTAAGTCCCATATTGAAATAACACCTAAGACCGCCCACGTTGTCCATTCAGGTAAATATTTGATGAAAACTAGTGCCATTAAAGCTGCTACAAAAATTAAATATGCTTGCTGTAAGATGAGTGGACCTTGCCAATGAATACAAATCATTCCCATAACACCGAAATTCCACATAACAACTGCTAATGTTATATAATCAAACGGTACATTAAAAGCTCTTAACATTTCCTCCAAGTACAGATATGAAAAAATCGATAACAGCATTAACGAAGAAACTATCAACCAACCATGAATTACACGATAGTAACGTTTTTTGTACAATATTATTAATATAATAGTCATTATAATAATAACTCCGATTAGAATGAGTGAATTAGCTATTGCATTCCATACTTTAGTGCTTGTTTCGGGACTTTCTTCGTGAAATGGTGTATACACTAAATAATAATCTCTGATAGTGTAAAATCTAACACATCTAATTGTAGCAACGACTACCATCATACACAAAGAAACTGGAGCGAACAATTTTATTACATGTTTTGCCCCATACTTCAATTCTTCCTCTTCAGATGGCCAATCTTGCGAAATATTCCCTTGAGAACCCACTCTCGCTTCGGGAACCCTACGGCTGGCATCTCCAGCTTCTCCATCTGGCTGTCTCACTTGTCTCAAACGTGTTTTGTTGGCAACTTCACTTGGAGCCCGCGCGTCTGTTGCTCCATTTGTCGATACGTGCCCATCCATCAGCCTTGTATTTTCTGTTGATATATCAAAATCACTCTCACTTTCGGACATCAATCAATCAATCCAATTTACAAAACAAAAACATACAACCGAATATATCACTACGACAGTTGGTTCTAATGATTCATTTTGACAAATTGAATAACTTATCTGAAGTTAGGTGTTACTATTAACCCCGCCGAATTCGAAAATATGAAGTCTGACATTCTCAAATTTTTAGCTAATCCGAAAACCTTATAAAAAAATCTGTTGTGAGCCTCATGTAGCATTAGTTTAATGTTTGAACTGTAATGTAGTGTGTGTGTTATTTTTTTGTATTTATAATTCCCATATTTGAAAATTTTATAGTGTTATTGTTCTTGCTTATTGTTTCCTTTACTAGCTCGTCAGTTCTGGAAACTTTAGTTTTTTTTTATCTTTAGGCCGCTAGCTGTAGTAGACAAATTTCGACAAAAGGAAATACAGAAAGAGGCAAATCGTTAAGAAAATAGTAAAACAGATTCTTCTATAAACTCATGTGAATCATAGACAACCAATTAAAAACAATTAGTAGACTTAACGGCATGTATAGAAATGAGATCTCTAAAATTTTCGGCAAAAGTAGAAAACATGGAACCAGTAGAACCAATTATTATATAGAAAGATCAATTGAGATTTGAGATGGTTGGGCCAAGTATCCCATGATTGACGAAGATAGAATGATTAAAAAAATACGAAAATTGAAAGAAAAAGAGGAAGACCAAGAACGACATGCAGGGAGGAAGGAGGAAGTAAAAAAAGTGACTAAACTTATACCCAAAAGAATCATCTCCAAACTAATTTTACACCGAAAGGTAGAAAAGTTCCAGATTTAATTAAGTAAGTGTTAACAATTACAATTTATCGACAAAATGTTGAAAATATTCAATACAACATCCGCTTTGAAAAATCATGCGCTTTATAATGAGTTCATTTTGAAATAGTTTTAATTTATTGGATTAAAAAAAAGTCAAATCAATCGCATGTAAATCGCAAGGCAAATGCGAATATAAAATACTCAAATAACTCTGACAAACTAATAAAAATTAGGAACATAATTGAATGTATATTGAAAATATTTAGGGAGTTGATACCGTATGAGGCATGCGTGTAATTCGCGTTTCCTCCCTACTCTACCACAGACTGTACTTTGACAGCTTTTAGCTGTCAGTGTGAGTGTCAGAGTGCGAAGAGTATTCGTTTTTAACATTTTATTGTGCTACTTTTTATTTGTGTGATACGATCTTATCAGTTATCTTATCATTGTAATTAATAGTAAGTTAATCTGATATTTCGCATTATGTGTTTTGACATTGAAACTACACTGTAGATCGCGACGTAAGTTTAATGCCGATGATTAATTTCACCGTAAATCGTAACGTTTTTTTGAAAAAGTGCTTACTTAATGGATTATAGTTACAGGTAGCAACGCGTAATTAGATTTTTAACATCGGGTGTTGTACGCGCCCTGCTTGGTACTTGATTATTGATTTTCCTCCCAAGACAATGTAAAGTACATTCACTCACCAAAATTGTTCAAAATTATAAACTTTGAATACTTTTTTAATGATTTGTAAAAATGTACTTGTATGTGAAATTATTTTAGCAAAATGCCGGCTCCTGTAGCAGCAGAAAATGGTGCTCCAAGAACGGAGCTCCAAGAATTGCAACTTAAGGCCGGACAAGTTACAGATGATGTGAGTAAAATTACTTATTTGGTTTTGTTTTTGGTAATAATTATTGTTGTTTTTGAATTACAGTCCTTGGAAAGTACGCGGCGAATGCTTGCTCTTTGTGAGGAGGTAAATACATTTTTTTTCTAATATGTGTTTTGATGTTGGTATGAACTATATGTATTCTATGATTAATGTTTTATACATAAATTGTTAATGTTGTACCTTGCTTGATTTTTATATAATTTTTAATTTTACCTTAAGGCACAACAATAACGATTCTTTCTTGTTCTTAACTATATTTTCTTTGATTATAAAAGGAACTAAATGATTTGATGTTCTTCAAATTAAAACCATTTTTTTTAAATAATGATTATGCTTTAGGAAAATCTTTATCAAGGAGTATTTCCACCTCGAACATTTGCACATTTACAATCAATACTTTTTCAATAACTTAACGATAAGTGCAAAGTTTGAAGTGGAGATTCGCAATGACTAACTTCTCTTCCATGCTGTTTCTGGTAAATGTGGATGTTCACTAAACAGGAAGCTGCTTCTGACAGATTAGTGCTGTGTTAGGTGGTGTCTCTCTGTGCTGCATGGTTGTGCACTCGGTCTGTTTGGTATCCTGAACTGGTGCAGGGAAGTGTACAAAAAATTTAAAAAATATGCGACCCCAACGTAAACTGACATATCATTTAACTATTGCAAACATATTTCAGTTGATACATGAGCTTTATCATTTTGCCTCGAGAACATCCGACTTCCTCATTTAACTATAAATAATAACTATAAAAATGAGTCAAGACAAAATTAGTACTAAAACGCATCACAGTGTGTTTTTTTTTAATTCCTTTGATGCTTCATATAACATTTAAAATAAGATTTTTTTTACGTTTTACCGTGGAATAAATATAATTTAATTCTTAACCTCTACAATTTATATAACGACGAAAAATCCATGGGGTGCAGGTAGTATACTTGGTGTAATACACTACGGTATAACAAACGCATAATCCTATAAAAGTGTATGTTCAGGATACCAAACAGACCTACTATCTCTTTCTATATTAAACTATCTTCTTTCTGCAGAGCAGGTCTACCACTTGCCAGTACCAAAAAAAAAAACAAAATATTTTTATAATATTGTATGTGTTTTTTTTTATTTATTTTTAATTTTGATTGGTTATGTACGTGTGTTATGTACTAATGTGGTTATTTGGTGTCGTAAAATGATTCCAGGCCGCTCTGAGTGTGATCATAGCCGTAACTCGGTGCAGTCGGTGAATTGTATGTTGTGGTAGCGGTAGCCCTGCCAGTGTGGCTGTGTTGTGCTGTGTTCCATGTACAGACACACTTTCCTGTGCACACACTTGCAGACTACCCACAGCCACTACCATAACATAATACAATAAAATTTACAGCACATGCTTGCTCCATGACATCTACCTCTACCTATCTATCACTATGTAGCTTTTTTATGTTGATCTGAAAACTGCAATATTTGCATTAGGATGTTAATTATACATTTTACTATATCATTTACGTGTACATCAAATGTTTAGATTTGACATTAATTTTAAAAACTATCATTATCAGTAATGCATTGAAGCAATAGAAGGATGAAGAGTGTATATCTGGACCTTAGAGCCAAACAGTATTAAGTCCATTTTTAAAATTCATAATGTTACAAACGAAAACTATCACTCTCAACGTTCAAGTAACAAACGTCCTCCGTTTGAAACTGATAGTTTTCGTTTGTAACATTTTGGAGTGAAGCATTGCAAATTGCTCTCGTGTAAAATTTTAAAAATGGACTTAATACTTTTTGGCTTTAAGGTCCAGATATATGATATATACACAACAGAAAATGCACATTTATATACTTCTTTAAACATAATTTACAATGAACTTATTTTTAAAAATACCACATTCAGATTAAAATAACTTAGTAGAGTCGAATATTAGGTAATATTAACAAATTTTTATGTGTAAATACAACTTGAGAATGACCACAGGCAAAACTAATACGGATTATAGCGTTATAAGGTAATAAATAAGATAGAATAGTTGTTTATTTAAACAGCTTTGTTTTGTCTTGATTTAAAACATAATAATAATGATAATAATTTAACAATAATAATTTCTTCTAACCAGTGTTGTAATAATAGTTAGTTCACTTAGATGTTATATTTTTTAGATTCTGCTTCTTGAATCTAATCAATTTAATGATATAAGTTTGGATCTGTATATCTTTCCTTTATTATAATGTCTCTTCAATCTGATTTGCGTTCAATTTTGTTCAAATTGCTAAGACAATTATTACCAGAACTTATAATAGAGAACGGCTAGGGAGAAGGTGGAAACAAGATATGAGTATAAAATGAAAGAGAGGGTTGAAAATTTCATTAGAAAAGATGATAAGGAGGTTTAAAGGGGGGTAAGTCTATTGAGGTGGGAGAGGGATAAATTTAAATTATACAAGAAGGCAAGATGGTTGGCTACAGAGATTGAGAATAGAACTATGAACAATGGTAGAAGCCGAAGGAACAAAGAAAATATAGACAGATCCTGTAAGCCAGGTACAACAAGAAATATGAAAATATCTGCGTGATCGCAGGAAACCAGAGTATCTCGAGAACAGAAGAGGGTGGGAGAAGAGCTTGATAACGAGGTTTAGACGAGGGAACGAGGTGCGGGTGAATAAATATTACATAGTTTCTGCGGAGAATCGAGGGATGAATGGGAATATTGGATAATAGAGTACAAGAGAGGGTGGATTAAGGAACAAGATGTTTTGGAGAAAGAGGAGTGGGAACAGGGATGATGAAGGTGGTGAAAAGAAATTGAAACAGACGAGATATGGAAGGGATGGATGAATGGATATATTTTATTTTTAATTATATCAAAATTTTTATTAGTTGTTTAACCTCATCTTTTAGATAGACGGAAATACATATATTCTTTTTGATTTTCCTGACATTCTATGCTAATAATGAGGACCATTGTCATAGATTTTAAAACTTATCTTAACATATTTTCAGATTGCCCAGTTTCTAATTTGTTACCAATTTATTATCGTGGTGTAGTTTTTGATTTCTTATTTCCGGACTAACTAAAACCCGGTTTAGGTTTTTAAAAGTCCCTTTCACATCTTGCACTTTTAGGTTTAATATAGTTGGCAGGTGTGCAAAACAATATTCACTGGTAATTATGAGGTAAAAAAAAAAGGTTTTTTTGGGGACCAAATAAAAGTTTGATGTTTTGTTCGATAACATTTTTAAGTCGTTATAATTTAATATTTTAGCTCCATTCGTAAAAAATACAGTTATTATGAAATCATAATTGCTCATTCTCGTTTTAAGAGTAGATGATGATGCAACTTGCACAGTAAATTTGAGTGGTTAATTACGTAAGCTTTTGTATTTGTGATATTATTCATGCTATTAAAATTTGCATAAAGTCGAATGATAAATCTAATTGTTTTTAAAGTATGTATGTAGCTTTTGAGAATAGTACATAGTTGAAATTATTCCAAACGTATTTTACGTTCGACTTGAGAAAATTAATAAATCTGAAATAAAAGAGAACGGACGTCTTTATATTAAATTTATATACAGAGTGATTAGGGATATCGAGCAATTTTATTTACGCAGCTAGAAGGCTTTAAATTTGTATTTACTTCCGGAAAAATCTATAGAATTTGTAATAGAAAAAATAATAAATCAATGCAATGGCAAGTAATGACAATTGCTTTATTTTTAATTTTTATGTCAAATACATAGAATTAATTAATTAATTCAGTGTTTTTTCTTTCAATTCAGTAAAAAAGAATACCATTAATTTTAACAAAGTTTATTTGTATCATATGTTTTTTTTCTAAAATATTATAAACTTGAAAACCACCAACGGTTTTATAACAGTCATTTGGTTTTTTAAGGCTTCGATCTTTAAAGAGATATAATATCTTAACTAACTCTTAATACTCTTTTCTAACTCTTCCAACTTCCAGTAACCTCAACTATTTTTTTTTTTTAAATATACCTATTTTAAGCTTTTTTGTTAAATGGTAATTGCATTACCATAGCCTTTCCACTTCATTCTTTAACTATTTCTTTAATATTCTAAACCAGCAACAAACTTCTATCTTGCACAAAAGCCAAAAACCCAGGCCATTTACCAACCTCTTATAGACAAGATCGTTGACTTTCGAAATTACTAGATCGAATAATATTAACAAGAAACTTATCAGCATTCCAGCAAAAAAAACTTAACTACAGAATAAATTCATAGACAGATGGACATTATAAAAATGCTCTTGATCCGGATCGGCACCCTGGCAAAATTTAAAAAAAAAACCTATTTGTTGTTTAAATCTTATTTAAAAGACTTTCAATATAAACTCAGTCACTTAGTTCTCCAATTTACTCCACTAAAGTCCTACCGACCTTGTGACGAAGACATTTGTAATTGTTACCTTCGAGGACGACACAGTCATATTCTCTCACAATGATCCATCTCCAGCATCAGTAAATTTACAAAATACTTAAAGAATTGGGCACAAACCTGGCCAATAAAGGTTAATGAAAGCAAGTCGAAATCGGTAACTTTTGCTCTTCCTCCACTGACTTTAAATGGAACTAGTTTATACCACCCAAGGAACTGACTTGGAGGAAAAACATTCACACCAAATGGAAACAGCTAGACATCAGAGTAACAAAGATGCACTGGCTACTTGGGCGAAATCGCAGCTAATTTTAAACAATAAAGTTTTCTTATTCAAAACAATGTTGGTCAATGTGTTGTTGTACGGCATTAATTTTTGGAACAGTGCAAAGTTATCAAATGTCAAAATGTTGCTTTCAAAGCAAAAGCTTCGCATGATAGCAAACGCTGATAGTAGTCGGCGTCAATAATCGTATAATATAATATAAACCATACAATAATTCCGTGGTTAAAGATATAGGTGGTAGATATAGGACACCGGTTTACTAATCATGCCAGTGGACTAGTGACTCATCTGTTAAATAATGATAACAGAACAAGACGTAAAAAATACTAAATTTAATGTCATATAATAATAACTAACCGGACCTACAAGTCAAGACCTACGTAATAATAATGTGCTTTGACACAACAAGGTTGACATGCATTAACAGCTCACCTCCGTAGACTAACGTTTCTAGGCGAATAAACCCGTCGTCAGTACGGCTGCTGTGAGCGATCAATGTCTCCGAAACGGCAGTGCTAATCTGAAACTGATGCACAGCTTCACCTCTCGGTGAACGCCTTGTCTAAGGTAGCAGACGCCTGATGTTCCGCCGTTCACCGAGTGGTGGAGTTGTGCATCAGTTTCAAATAATTTGCTTGTTGTAAATATGTACTACTTTTAAATAAACATAAACAAAAGATTTAACAAAATGAAGAAAATAACTAAATAAAAAATGTTCGAATAGAACATCATTCTGAACAACACGCAGACTGATTTTTCTGCGAATATTTGCTATAATATGATTAAAAGAATATATAACATGTCTTACAATATGAATGCGATTTTTCCATAAAATATTCTTAATAAATAAATGGACCTTTCTTTAACTGCGTTCTCTAGGACATTATCTTAAACTTTAAAGCTATATTTTTTTATTAAGCGATTTTCTCTTCATTTTTCTATGACCGATCCGATACGATCACATTGTATGTGAATATTTGATCTTCAGTTATATGCAAGCAAGCAAGAATGGTTTCAAATTATATTTCATGACTTAAACTTATGAAAATATATGAAAATTTAATATTTTAATATAAAAAAAAAAAAACTTGATAAATGGGAGCAGTCGTAACGTCGTATAGATAATTTGATGACGCATTTTCCCGATACCTTGAAAAACAAATTATCTGCTCTTAAAAATCTTTAGAACAAAATATTGGGATTTTCTTTTTGGTTTCTTGTTGGATATAAAAATATGGAATTTCATACACATTTTGTAACCGTTCAATTATTTGCTACTTTTTGATGTATGACGAGTATGACGACATTAACCGTTATCATTTTTTTTGTATCATGAACATATTGATACGTTGTATCAGAGGATGTTAAGTGCATTGGAGATATTTTTAAACTTTTATTTTTGTGTCATCATTAATTTTACATAAATGTGATGAGTAACTTATCGAACTTAATAATTTTCTTAATTATTTATTTAATTATTTATATCATCTTATTTTTATCTTGTTATTGGTGAATATGCAACAATTATTATTATTATTACTACATAATTGTTTTTTTTTTATAACAATCAATAAATTTATGGTCAAATGTCGTGCTGCTTTTTAATTTACGCAAAATTTTTTGTTATTATTTCATTATTATTATACATTCATTAAAAACATGGCATGTCATTATGATCAAATTAAAAAGTGCGTGATTCAAACTAAGACATGAATTTTTCCACCGCCACCTTTGACCTGAAATTTATTGAATCAGTTTTTATAAAAAAAAAACAATTTTGTAATAATTAACAAAATAATTAAATTCGGCAAATTACGCGTCACATTTTCGTGAAATTAATGATATGATACAAAAATAAATTTTAATATTTTCTATAATTGTTCTTGAAGATAGCCTACCAATTATTTCTATATTTAAAATAATAATAATAATAAGTGTCGTTATCATCTATATTTTCATAATTTTTGGTCTATTTTTTAGTTTTATTCAAAATGCAATAAATAATTTAGCTTCACTTTTTCAATTCCCAATGGCGTAATTCAGCGTTGTGTGTAGTCTGACTGGCTATCGATTGTCTTTTGTGATGGGAAATAGAGCACTCATTTGTAACTTCTTACTTCAGTTATTGTTCTCTTTCAGTGAATGCATTTCACAGCACAATATATATTTATGAAAACTTTTATTTGTTGTATCAACGTGTATACGGTATTGAATTTGAACTTGTGTCGCAAATGGCACGATTATTTTTTGTCAAAAAATGAAACTTGCTTTTCTATTATTTTACACAAACTGAAAAATCATGCTTTAACATGAAATTGAATAGATTTGGGCGATACTTGGTGAAACTACAAAATCACAAAATAAAAACAAAAATTGTTGTTTGGTTTCTTTTTGTTGTATTGCTCGACAAATGTTTCGCCACACAGTGGCTTCATCAGGTAGATGAATGTACAATAATGCAGAGAGAACAACAACTTTATATATACCGGTGTGACGAATTATCAGTAGGGGGAGGGTTATCAATTAGCCATTATGAAAAGTAATATTTAATAAGGGCGAATTGTTAACCTCTGTCTGATCGTTTAGTAAAATTCCTAGTTTATTACGTTTATTAATTTCTAAACTTTATAGCAAATTAAGTATTTTAAAATTTGGGTTAAAAGTATGATCATTTTCTAACAAATGGTTGGCGTAAGTAGAATGATTGTTTCTTAAACGAAAACTGCTACGATGTTCTTTAATATGGTCGTCGAAAGATAATTCGTCACACCGGCATATAGAGGGTGAGTCGGGAGGATAGCAGCAAACTAAAGGAGTGTATTCTAGACGTAAAAATCAAATGTTGTTATCCGATATTTATTTATTTGTTTTCAAGTTACAGCGTCATAGCAAAATCCCCACACACTGTTCTAATCATTGCGTCCTTGTAACAAATGCCGCTATTCCCGGACGATAATCCCCACGCAACAGTAGAACACATTTTCAGCACAAGTTTTCGGTAAACATGTGGTGTAGTATGGTTGATAGTTATTTAATTTGGAGCATCGCCTCACAGGACACCAGTAATTTTTTACAAATGTTCCTCTAAACATCAGAATGTAAATGTATTATCAGCACAATGGAGTTCCTGCAAATTTCGCTCATCAGGTCAGGCAACATTTGGATGAAAGGTTTCTAAGGCGTTGGATTGATCGAGGTGGTCGTATTAGTTGGCCTCCAAGGTCACCCGACCTCACACCATTCGACTATTCTTTATGGGGATGGATGAAAAATGAAGTTTATGAAGTAAAAGTCGATACTCGGCATGAATCCATCAAAAGAATAACGGGTACCCTTCTTAGATGAAGCAGAAAATAATTAAGTCAGTGGCAGTATTTTTGAACGATTGTTACAAGAACGCAATGATTAGAACAGTGTGTGGTGGGAATTTTGTTTTGACGTTTTAACTTGAAAACAAAGAAATATCGGATAACAACATTTGAATTTCTTAAAATTATTTTTACTTATAGAATACACTCCTTGGTTTGGTGCGATCCTCCCGACTCATCCTGTATAAGTTGTTCTCACTGCATTATTGTACACACTGTGGCGAAACAATTGTCGTAACAATACAACAAATAAATTGAAACCAAACAACAATTTTTGTTTTTATTTTCTGCTTTAACATGAAATATCGTATACATAATGAGTCAGATCTACAAGATTAAAAACGATTAATATCGTATTTTTTATTACTTAATGTCGGCATTTACAAGTTTTAAAATGTTATGTTTCCGTGCCATATAGCGTAAATTCACAAACGTTCTGTAAATATTGAAGAAAAAATCTAGTAATTCCAAAAAAAAAATCTGTTAAATTTATCAGTATCGCATCACCATTTATAAACAAAGACCGTTTTAAATCTTCGGATAACAAATAATAAATCATTGTATAATACGCGGCATATAATTCCGTCTTAATATATTTAAATTGAATATGCTTTAAGTTTATGTTGGTAAACATCTTTCCACAGTTTAAGTTACCTACCATTATTTGCAGTTAATAATATTTGATTGACCAGACCACTACCACACTTTTAATGCGCTTAATGCTTTTTCTAACAACATATTGAAACAAACTTTAAGTTTAGGGAAAAAAGTGTATTGTGTACGAAATAATAGAGTTTAGAAATGACAGTTGGATTAGATTAGTTATAATAGATCCCAACTTGAACAATTGTTACTACGAACACGATGATGTCTTGGAGCAGGCTACTGTAGATTTATACTGTGTCGTAACTTATTATGTGTCTGTGTGTGCTCACTAGTGTGTGTAGCGCGTTGAACGCCACATACAAACACACACTTGTTGCCACATGACCGTACTAACATACAGTGTACACTTGTTTGTGCTGCTAGAGCAAGGAGGCTGGAATCCGCACTCTGGTTGCTCTAGATGACCAGGGAGGTGAGTCCTTCCATTACACCATCACCCATATTTCATAATACCTCTCATAATTCGCTCTCAGTGTTGTGGGGACACTCACACTATTATCGAACACTGCATGCGCCTAAGCTTAGGCAGCCACTGTCGTCACGGCTGCTTCTCTTTATCCCATACACATTATTTGGCGATTTATTTTTGCCTGTTAATATTGTTATTTGTTGTGTTGTATTTGTTCGTAGATGTCGTTCGCCGTTTCTGTTGTCTAAACTAGAAAAACATCACTCATAATCTTAACTGAAAGTTAATATGTTTTTATATAATATTTAATGATTAATATTTTTTGTAGTTTATAGAACTGAATTAATTATCAACTGAGACATCTGCCATAGTAAACTAAGGTTCACAGTTCACACGTTTTGTATAATATTGTGCCGTGGAGATTAGACAGAATAATTTTTGTCACAGAAAAAGAAACAAATAGTGTGTTGGCTTCAACTGAACATTTGCATTTGTATTTTGTTGTAGACATTATTATTAAGAAAAAAAAGCTTCATTCTTATAAAATATGACAATTACTTGTACATTTGCCTATTATTGCATATTACATGCTCTAGTTCTTCCAACACAATTACAGAGTTAATTGGTTGGGGCCACTACCGACTTTCTTTTGTTAGAATCTATTCCAGCATTCGCTGCAAGAAACATAGGAAACGTAATCATCTAATGCGTATGTGAAGGCTCCACCTCTGTTTATAAATCTTAAACTAAAGTTAAATTAGCTAGTTACGCTCCTGCAACACAGACGAACAAACTTTAGTGGATCTACTTCTTCAGTAGAGTTTTACACTCATTTTAGTTTCTTTGCTCAAAATCTTGTCGCTCTTTTTCCATCAGCCACAGTTACTCAAACATAGACAGAGCTCATACATATGACATTCCATTTTCCTACATCCTACATCCTACCAAGTTAAGAAGTCTTTCAATTTGTAATAAACAAATTTTCTAATATTAACGGTTTGAACGCTGAAATTCACGCCATTACACAAATCGGAACCAAAGAATGGTGTCAATAATTATCGTGCATACTATACCTATTATTTCAAAATGTTTAAACATAACTGCAACGAAACTGCTAGTTACATGAGCAAGTTCAATTACCTGAGCCTCAATTAGCAGATTTGAGATTGTTCGGGCGTTGGACACTTCGGAGAGTATGGTATGAGGGCTCCCCAGGGGTGTGTTCTTGGTCCATTGCATTTCATTCTTTTTTCATTCTGTGTATCGGTGACCTGCCTGATAAGTTATTATTAGGGTTGCCAGGTTACGAAACCTAAAATATATCATTCAGAAAAAAAGAAAATATCATTTGAGGAAAAATTATATATCATATGAGAAAAAATATCTGTTTAATTCTTTATTATTTATTTCTGTAACAAACAATAATTGTACATTACGATAATATGTACTATACTACGTTTGTAAATTCGGAGGAGTAAATTAACATTCTCAATTAAAAAATTCGCTCACTGATTGGCTACTTGCGAGACACGTTTACACAGTGAAGTATTTAAAAAGTCTGTTGTTTATTAACAATATAAAAAACAGTTCTTTATAAAAGTGAAGTGCAGCAAGATTAATTAATCACTTCAGTTTGAATGGATTCACATTCGGGGACAAGTACTGTAGTTACACCGCCAAGGAAACGCCCCCGTTTATCATTTATCAATAAACTTACTTTAAACAAGATTTTAGTTTCTCCAAATTATTTGATTAGTAAATAGTAATAAATAATTATTAATAAACAAAAAAAAATTTGGGTAGAAATATTGATTACATTTTTCTCCTTTAAAAGTGATTGCAGATATTCAAAAGAAAGTGTGAGTTTTATTAACTTTTTATAATGAAATGTAGGAGAAATACACAAAATCTAAGACAATTGCACGAAATCGCATCTAACAATAACCGAACAAAAGTAGAATTGGACGTCTAAATAATACGATCAGTGTTGGCCAACTAACGGTAAGTTCGAAAATTGATCCAGTGTAATTCTGGCTTATGTATTTACTCCTCCGAATTTACGAACATAGTATGGTATTTATTGTTACTCGTAGCACATTGCAACATTTTTTTATCACTTGATGCAAAATCAAAAAATTCAATACAATTCATATTAAAATTAATAATTCCGCTTTTATTAAATCGCTAGAACACCTTTTTCTTAATTCATTCAAACTGGTAAGACTCAAGGAGATGCAACAGTTTTTTTATTGGTTTTAATTACTCAATTAAACTCAATAAAAATATATCATTTTTGGACGTATATTTGAAGTTATATCATATATCATATGCACTAAAAATATCTGAATGATATAAAATATATCAGGTTTGACAACCGTAATTATTATCAGTAATGTAAGCTGAGGACAAGACACTTGCCATTAGTAACGTAATTAGAGAGTAAATGGAACATAAATTACATATTAACAGACACTAAACGATGGTATTATCGGTGATAATAACTAATTACATATTTTCTTCATTGACGTATGTTCCATTAAGCGTAGGGCGGTTCTACTTACATATCTTGTGTTCTATCTTTGCAAAAGAGAGCAGCGAGGTCTATGACTAGCCACTCTCAACTCGCCTCGCCGGAAACTCTAACATCAACACAACAAAAAAAAAAAAATATTACTATGTGGTTGCCTTTATAAATGCTAAAATCGTCATAAAGTAACATTATAATAAATAGAACTAAGGTTCCAAATATCGTTTCTATTATTAATTGCATTTTTGTCTTGTCTTGTTAATCATTTCTTTTATTTTTGTTGGTTATAATTTTTCTCCTTTTCTAAGATTATTGTATTGTCATGGTCTAAGTCGTGGTCAAGCTGTAATTTGTGTTTGAGAAGGAGAAAAATTATAACAACAGTCTAATAAAAGAAATGAACAATATTAATAAAGACAAAAGTGCAGTTAATAATAGAAACGATATTAGGAACCTTAGCTGAATGTATTCTAATCTTATATTATGACAAAAGCTGATCTTCATCTATTATAAACTTCGAAAAGATACCAATTTACTTTCCGAATTAAATCATAAATTGAAAGAAAACTAGCAAAGACATATGTACCATTGATAAAGGCGAACGCCACATGTATGTAGAATAAAAACCTCAAGAAATGAAATGAAGTGTTACTTAATTCAACGATATAATAAACCTTAAATTGCACAATAATAATTAAATGCGTATGTGTACAGGATGTAAATTTTAATTTGGCCCGCTATTGGTAACTCAGTCACCTCAGAGACCACGAGATAGACAGTCGGTTAAATTAGGAGATTGTTCCGCATTTTGAGGACCCGTATACAACCACTTTTTAGGACCCATATATAGTCACTTTTTAGAGACCTATTAAAGTTTTACTCTGGGCGATAGCATTATAGCATTTTTTTTATACAGGTGTTCAAAGTTATCTGCGCACTATTGCTATTTTCGTTATTCTTGGAGCTACAGAGTCGGTTAAATTAGCAAAGATGCAGTGATTTTTCCGCTGATTATAACGGTCCACACAAAAAAACAATTGCGCATTACATTTCAGAGCCAACGCAGATAATTAGATTTTTTTTTAATGGAACAACCTATATATGTATGTAGCAGTCGGTAGAAAATGAAATTTTGCACAAAATCTTCTTATACTACTATAACCCAGAAATGAAAAACAAAAGAGCTACGACGACATTAATACAGATCACCGCACATGTGATAACTTTGATAGTAGAGAAGCTACAGTGTTGGTCAATACATCAAAAATGTGTAGT